>JADLIF010000779.1:0-57208 GCA_016648015.1 Steinernema khuongi | reverse complement strand
TTATTTCTACCACTTTTTCGTGCACTTTTCGGTATTTTGAGCTTCTTGTTTCTCTACTTCTACCCAGCATTAGCAGGTATTTCTTGCAGCGCTCGCATACACTCGAGTTTACCTACTTACACACCACTCATCGCCGCAATCTGAGTTACTCACTTCTGACTGCTTCCTTGTCAGAAGTAGTGTCAAAGTAGCATCTGTTTTGGATTTGGTACTGCAGAAATATCACTTAAGCTGCTTAAGGAATACGATTTATACAGATATCAACAGTACATATCGACATCAGTGGGAATGAATAATCAAAGTGGACGATCTTTCCTCTTCACTTCTCAAGAATCGGACAGCAGTGCTGCTTGTCATAGCGAAAACGGTACTCCTCACACTTTTTGCGTTTGATGTAGATGAACCCCTTCTTGCAGTAGTTGGTGTAGCGGTTGGTCATGCCAACGAAATAGCACTCGCTCCAGTAGCACAGGCTCTCTCGGGTGTCCACTACTATATCCCCCTTGGCCGGGACAGCGAAGGTGGCGATTAGAAGGCAGAGCAGAACGGCTTTCATGGAACGCATAAGAGAAAGGCGAAAGTGGCCACATCTACCCGACTTTATAAAAGGATGCTGCATGGAACGTGCATTCCATAAACGTCATCTCGGCGCCTTAACCTCAGAAGAATGCCTGAGAAGCAGACGGCGAACATCCTGGGCATCTGAACCGCCTAGAATTACTAAGTAAACACACCTTAGGAATTCCAAGAGTCAAGAAGCTAATGTCAAAACGTCGTATGGTGCGCTCCTAGCCACATAGTGCGGACAACTGTAATAATGAAGCCAAGCTAATTAGAATAACGACATAGAAGCCTTTGAAAGACCTCTAGTAATCCTCTAGTACCCACACTCTTAAAGTATCAGTTATGCATACACAGCCAATGTACTTTATTGTGCCATTAAAAGTAGAATCCAATCAGAACCTCATGGTATACACAATCCATTGCGCGGGTTCAGCCTTACTTGGGGCAACAATACTGCTTAACATACGAAAACGCGTATTCCCAGCAACTTGTGCTCCTGTCGCTCTTGAATCCCTCCTTGCACCGATTCCCTTCGAAACCAGCAAGAGACATGAAACAATCGCTCCAGTAGCAGAGGTCCTCTCCGCTGTCCAACTCCCGTGTCGAATCAAGAGTCGCAGAGAAGGCGAGAAGAAGGACGAACAGAGTGACTTTCATGACGAACAAACGACGAAAGGTGCCATCTCCACCTGATTTTATGGGAAGATTCTACGATTCCAGGCATGTATCGCGTCAGCGCGACGCTTTACCCTCAGAAGAATGGCTGCGAGCAAAAATTAGGCTTGTCATCTGACACGTCCTTTCAAACACTCAAGAGCTGAATGTCACCGACGATGTCAGCCGCTTAAGGAAAGAACTAATTACTGCAAATGGTATCGGTGTTCGAGCTTCAAGAAGGCTACCAAAGCTTACGATGAGCAATGTACACATCTATCTCCTAGAAGCCTACTAGAACCTATTATGTTGTCCCTGATATTGATAACAGCGGCAACGGATCATCCCTTCTAGGAACTTTCCCAGAAAATTCAAATGGAGCTGCTTTTATGTTTCATAAAGGATCCAAGACTATCGCCCTATTTCGGTTTTCACCCTACGAATACAAAAGTAGTCGCCAAAAATACCATTAACTCAGCATACCAGGATGTGCCCAATCCAACATTCCACACTAGTCTTCTTCTGGGCAAGAACGCTGATTTACGTGATTAGGTAATCCAAATCGAGCGCATGCAAAAGTATTTATTCCGTTACAAGAAGTATCATCATGTCAGGATCGACGAGGCCCCATTGGATTCCTTTTAAAAGTAGCAGCAATGCAGCCTCACGGTGGTCATTCCCGAACACATTTCGCTATCGGTGACCCTGAATCCCTCCACACAGTTGTGGTATTCGCCGAGATCGTAGCATTCGCTCCAGTAGCAGACCCTCTCCTCAGCATCCGAAGGCTGTGTCGAGTTAGGCGGAGTGCCGAAGGTTGCAGGAAAGGCGAGAAGAAAGAAGAATAGAGCGGTTTTGAACATGTTGAAGTTATGACAGATGAAATGAACCACTTCTACCCGACTTTATAAGAAGATTCTACGTAGACCATGCACGTATCGTCGCGACGCCTTAACCCCAGAAGAATGGCCGAAAGCGAAAGGTTAACAGTCTTGTGATCGAGACGGCCAGAACTGCTGAATAAGCACAGTTTAAGCATTCAAAGACTAGGGAGGTTAATGTCACAGACGTTCCCAACCGTATGTTCACAAAAATACTCAAATATCAGGACCATCGCTACAAATTGTTCGAATTCTGGTCCAAGCTCGTTTTGGTGAGATATAGCTGTTTTATAAAGATATATATGTACTGCCAATGTGCCATAATAAGAATCAAGAGCTTAGAAAGATGTACGTGATCCAACATGCCGATTCACCTGTACCTAAGGAAAACATTATGATGCAAAGTAAAATCTGTCAAATCTGAACGAAATCGACATCGTCAAAAATATTTATTCGAATTCGAGCAGTATCATCACGTCAAGGTCGATCATAACCAGCAGTATCACTTCTCAACAGGACAGCACTGCTTCTTAAAGCGCCACGCGCCATACCCCGCACAGGCCTCGGTCTTGGTGTTCTCAAACCCCTCCTTGCAGTGGTTCAAGTGGTCGCCAAAGGGACTGTAGCATCTTGTCCAGTAGCAGCGGTTCGCGCCAGAGTCAGAGCCATTTGCCGGAGTAACGAAGGTAGCGGAGAAGGCGAGGATGAGGAGGAAAGTAGCGTATTTCATCGTACAACACGAGAAAGATGGAAGTTGCCACTTCTACCAAGCCTTATAGCAACATTCTGCGCTCATTGGACTCACGTGTACGCATAGTCGAGACGCCTTAACCTCAGAAGAATGACCAAAGAGCGAAAAGTGAACAGTCTTGTGATCTGAGGCAGCCAGAACAGCTGAGCAACCACATCTTAGGAACGCCAAGGTTCAAGAAGCTAATGTCACAGACGTTCCCAGCCAAGAGAACAACGAATCACCGGAAATGGAATCGATGAATCGGCGTTAAAAGTGTGAATAATACCCGACTATTCAAAAATACAAATATAATTCGGTCTTAACAAGTACAGTGAAGTCAGAATATCAAGATGCACGTTGCCACTTCACCCTTATTCGGGGCAACAAAGCTGCTTTACGTACCAAAAAGAGTATTCCGGACAAGTTTCGTATCTTATGTTCTTGTACTTGTACTTGCTGCAGTTGTTCCTTGTGTTACCACCAAAGGCGGCCCAGTGGCAGGCGCCCCAGTAACAGCCCTCCTTGGCGGACTGAACGGAAACGATGAAGAAGACGAGAAGAAGGCAGAACAGAGCGACTTTCATGTTATAATAAGAGCATGAATTGGGTCTTCACCGTCTGCTTTTATAAGCCAAAACTGCTATTTTTGCAATCTGAGAACTAAAATACTCCTTTGTGCACATCGATATGTTCTATTTCTGTCGTCGACCTTTTATAGGATAGATGGGGAAGCACTTAAAATAAAGGGGCTATTCAAATAGCGAAAAAGCTTTAGCTGGCACTTATTGTTAGCTCTTAACCATTTTGCGAAATAAAGAAAGAAAACGTCCAGGTGAGTCGTTACAAACTCCTTAGCCGATTCCGACTTCCATGGCTATCAACTTCGACTATCAACCAACACCTTTGATGGGTTTGCCTACTTGGAGCTTTCATTCGCAATGGACACAGTTCACTTAAGTAAATCATCATCACCAAACGACATCTGAACCGCTGACAACGATAAAATCGGTTTCACAATGAACGAGTCCATTGGCTTTGGTTTATATAATTTAAATGTAACCTGTATTTGCACATAGGACTGGTATAGAACAAGTTGTGCGAGTATTTTTGCCAGTCTGGACAACAATTTAAACATTTCCACATTGTTTGATTTTTTAGCCTTTTCCGCTTTTGATCACATTGCTTTTATTTGGGCTAATCATCCTCGGAACTCTTTGTTTCTTTATATGTTGTTCATGATATCTTCATTTGTGGAAGTCATAAGTGAACTGTAGAAGAAGATATTGCAAATCTTAATAATTACGAGGAAACTACGATCCCGTTGCTTTCAGTTGAGCTAATTATCTTTGGAGCTCTGTATCTTCATATGTCGTTTGACTCTGCGGCAAAACTATACGGTTCTATACGACCAAAGTGCAATACGAGTGCAAACTTCCACTATAAATTAAACATTTTATTCTTTAAGAACATCATTTTCCAGCAAAATCACAATTAGAAACTCATGCGTGTCTGTATTCGACGGGGATGACGTGGTGAGCCACTCCATGACCTCCGCCCCTGGACGGGCACCGCCACTCGAAGTTGATGCGGTCGTGCACGGGGCTGTCCGAGTCGCACGTGACGCTAAACACCACGACCTGTTTGGGATTCAGCACTCCAGTGGTAGGGAAAATCTTGAGGCCATCCGTTCTGCCTTCCTTCAGTCGCTGGGGCCTGGCGTTGAATCCGACGCGATAGTCCCCGATGTTCTCCATCGTGAAGTTCCGGACCTGCTTGTTGACGATCGGCGCGTCGAAGACGATGGCGTTGGGGTCGAATTCCATGACTGGACAGTCTCCGTATTCACGGAGCTCAGCCGGAGCGATAAGGAACAGGAGAAGAAGGGAGAGTAGAGCACTCATGTTGGAAGACGAGTGACATAATCTTGACTCGATTTACGGCGTTTTATGGGATGTTTCTGATCAAAGAACTACGATCCACGCATTCTCAGACGACCGACCATTGAATCATGTAGACGTGGACGTCATTTGTTTACATTTCATCATCGGCAGGGATACGCAAAGTATTACCTTGTAAAAATGGTGCGCAAAATCATGGTTATCCCACAAGTAGAGTAAAAGGTGACAGCTGGTCATATTACTACATGCTTCCGTCGAAAGCGCTTAACGAGTTAACTCCAGAGACGGTCGGGGAAGGTGATTCGATTCTGCAGATGTTCGTCGGAAAGCTTGGATCATGAGACGTGGATGTCATTGTGTAAAATGGTTATCGTCGAGCACAAGTAGAGTAGAATCACACAGCTATATACAATGAGGATATGTAGAGAACGACTGTGACATCGCGTGATCTCATTGAGGCCAAGACAAAATCCCATTGGCAGAGATCGATAACCTGGCTGGTAAAAACTGCCGAGAACTACAGTTTGAGAAAAAGTAGAAGCCAGCTTTCTGCGCCAGAGGCCTTACGGCGACAGGATTCACAAAGCTTCGGGACCGAGCCGGAGCCTAAACTTTTTCCATTAGGGTCCAACCAAGGAATGTTTACTAAGGATTACACATTTTTATTTATATGAAACATGTAACTTAAGGGATCAAGTATCATCGTCTGGACTATGAATCATAATACCACGCATCATCACTGTCGGAGTTGTCGATGTAGCTTGGGGAAAGAGCTTGCTCGCTCCAATTCAAGGATGAGCCGTCGGCTGAGGACGAGTCGGTTGCCGGAGACCTCCAGGGCCTAGGCGCAGGAGACCTCACCGGTGAGGCGGTGGTTTCAGCCGACTGAGGGGACAAGAATTCTGCAGATGCATCTATGGAATCGTCAAATGCATCCATGAGCCGCCTAGCTCCTTCTATAGCCGCACTGGCGGCCCTAATGGGCGCCATAAGATGCTCAAACTGACGGAGCGGGACATTGGTTGCGACCGAGAGCTGGGCTAAGGTCAAGGCCGCAACATGGCTATCGTGCTCCAGTCCTTTGGTCAAGTGCTTGATGTGTTCGGAAATGCCAGGAAGA
The DNA here is from genome assembly GCA_016648015.1 of Steinernema khuongi. Classification (NCBI taxonomy): domain Eukaryota; kingdom Metazoa; phylum Nematoda; class Chromadorea; order Rhabditida; family Steinernematidae; genus Steinernema; species Steinernema khuongi. The sequence goes on along the minus strand of JADLIF010000779.1, from coordinate 51,358 downwards.
CGTTCGAGGGCGACGTCGCAGGCGGAGATCCTTTCTGTGATCTCCGCGCGTCCTTCCTCCAAGACTTCAGAGCTAGCCAGTGGCATAATGTCCAGTTTGTGGCCCTGATGTCTGGAGACGACACACTTGGGGCACAAGAAGACGAACGCGGGTGCGGGGTGACAATCCAGGCACTCCATCACATCATGGGAGGCGCTCATCTTTGCAGAGCATCCACCGCACTTCCAGTCATCGCGCGCCCCAGAAGACACCTGTTGTTGGGAGCTCTGGGAGAAGGGCGCAGAGGACAAGAAAATCTTTTGTCGTCTTCCCATGTAGTTCCTACACGTGGGACATGAATTCTTCTGTATGCGCTTGGTGCAGACCCAGTTCTGGACACAGTCCTTGTGGAAGATGTGACGGCATCTCGTCATTACTACTTCTCGCTCGCTGTCGGTCAGCAGCCAATCTAAGCAGATGGCGCAGTTCGATCGTTGAATGGTGGACGACATTCTTAGATGACGCATGCCTACGCTTATACATATGCACCTTGACGGTGCTCAAGCGAAGCATCACAACGCATCGCTTTTTTCACAACCTTTGTGTCGCTTTGTGAGCTCTGTGGTGCACAAAATTGTACGTAACGATAACGAAAAATTTCTGAGCCGTTTCTTCAAAAATTTCCGAGCCGGGCCACAACGGAGTCAGCGCTGCTCCTTATTTAGACATTCATATGAGCATATATGAGCACACATTATCATTCTTATCAACTTTCACTGAAGAGTCCGGAAAAACGGACCGTTTCTACGGACAGAGAGACAGGGCATCTTGGGCCACAGCAGAGTCAGTGCTCCTTATTTTCACATTAAAAAGGGTATATGAGCACAACCTTGGCATGAGCTGTATTGTATTTGTTCAGATTATACAGATGCTTTGTGATGTGATTATAACAAAACACTTCCGAACCGTTTCTTCAAACTATTAGAGAGGTCAGAAGTGGTCATTTCGGGCCGCAATGGAGTCAGCGCTGTTCCTCCTTTTGACATTAGGGTTATTTGAGAAAAGATTACCATTCTTATCAACCTTCACCTGAGAGTCCGGAAAAGCGGACCTTCCTCAGGTCATAGAGCATCCAAGGGAAAAAGAGCATTGGTTTGCTCTACGTAAAAAGACGATGTTTAATATCAAAAACATGTCGTACAGCTACACCTGCGGGTCGTAAATGATGCGGAGGTTCTTACGGCGGGCCATTGCGTCTCCTTGGAACCACTCGCGACGGAACTGCTTTCCGGCGCCGTTTGGGGTATTCGTCCACTCGATGATGAAACGGTCCATTCCATAGCTGTATGTATCGCACGAGAATGTCACCAGTACGGATTCCTTGGGGTCCAACACTCCACTGGAAGGATGTACTGCGAGACCGTTCATTCTGTCGCTTATTTTGGTGATCTTGATGAACCATCCGATGCGGCTTCCGCTAGCGTTGGTTATGGAGAAGTTCCGAGTCTGCTTCTTGTCGTACGGGGCCTTGAAGACGAGCTCGTCGGATTGTGTGACTATGCTGCCAGGGGGAACAGACTGAGGGTCAGCTAACTGCGCTTGAGGAATTATGAAAACGAGAAGAAGGCAGAGCAGAGCGACTTTCATGGTGGAGGAAATGGAGACGACATGATTGACACCCAATCTTTGCGCTTTTATAGGAAGATGGCGTTTTCAGAATGCGATCATCGCATTTGCAGACGAGTGTACAATGGCATCTTCTATTTTGTCGACAGGGAAGTAAAATTTTCTGAAGTGGAACGCGAAACACTAAAGGAAAAGACCCGTTTGTGAAGACGGCTAGCATTCGTTTCCTTTCGACGAGTTCTCCCGACAAAAAGAAAGCAAGATTGCGTAGGGAAATTTACAACCATATACCGAGTGTCAGGAGCAACCTCGACCAAGCAGAAGCACATATAGGGTTATCATTGTCGTACATACCTCTCTTTGTACTTAAATGTTTTCGGTATGAAGAATATATCGACGTTGGAGTTTCTCGGTCGTTCCAAGACAACTGAGTTTTGATCTCGCTTTATCATTCCATCTCTCTGGTCGAATATGATATCAATTGAAAGCTGTAAACAATGACAAAAACCAAAGAGCGAGGTTCTTTTTAGCACGTGTTCACCAATGGTGAAGAAGCAAACAAAGGACCAGATCAGTGTGAACCAGCAAAAAACAGTTCACTAAATATCAAAATTACAAAAGTTGCCTCATAAAAATGGCAACGTAAGAAGCTGAACTTATGCATAGAAATGCAGTACAATTCCCAATAATTACGTTTCAAATCTTAACGGCGCACTCCAAAGCATCCAGTGTTCACGGTGAGCAGTAAGTCCTTGTGGTAATGACGGACGGACCGAGCGTAATACCACTTGCTGATTACTTTGTTCTACCTTGTTACATTCTGCTTGTTACATGCGTATATGATCTTGAGGATTGCCATTAAAGGGAACAACCAGATGCAGATATTAAGGAGCAGTAAAGCCCAAAGAGTAGGAAGTAGATGGAATGCACTTAATAGCTACAACCAGTTCATCATCACGGAGGAGAGATATAATCACTTAAATTGTCGGCGCGAAGGAGACTATAGGCACCGCAGGGAAGGATCAAGCGGCGTGATGAAGGAGTGATGAAGGTTATATACTCTTGCAATACTCAGGAAATACCCTTGCAGAATAACACGGCAGGGAGTCAGGAATCACCGACAAAAATTTTATTCGGTTATATAAATGGTTATATGTGCCACCATGTTAGGATATATGAGAACCCACAGGACCATCCTTAAATGGGACAGCAATGCTGCTTAACGTGCCAGAAGGAATACTCGGGGCAGGTAATGCGTTCGTTGTACATGTACCCCTCCTTGCAATGGTTGGTGTTGTAGCCAAAGATGCCCACGTAGTAACACTCGCTCCAGTAGCAAGGGTCGGCAGGCTGGGCCGGAATGGCGAAGGCGACGGTGAAGACGACAAGAAGGCAGAGCAGAGCAGCTTTCATCTTTGAGGACGAACGAGTGACAAGGTAGGGACCTGCCTTGCCAACTTTTATAGCAGGATTTCGTGCACAAAATCAAGTCACGTGTTCTTATCATTTTGTGACAATGCGTTAACCGCAAAACAATGCTTGAAATGGGAGAGACGAATAGTACGTTATCGTCCCAACCTATCAGGACTGCTGAGTAAGAAGGCCATACATCACAGTAATTTAGCTAAATCATTAAACTGTTGTAATCGTCGGTATGATGATCAAAAATAACTGACGAGCCTACTGCCTTCATGGCTTGTATGCGGTTAAATTTCATAAACAAATAACTACAGTTTGTAACTAAATATGGTTCGATTCAACGTCATCAGCAAAAATTTTTCGTCTTGATAAAAACCTCTTATTCATTCAGAACATCGCCTGCAACATTTTCCTCGCTATAAGCATTGTTGCTCTTCCTAAAAAGCCTTTAAGAAATATTTAAGAGGTTGTGAAAGGTGATTAAATAACGTCAAAGATCGCTTTCAAAAATATTTACAAATTCACTCGATTACTCTCGTTCTTGACTGCTCATTCGACTTGTGATCTGAGAATCCTACTTGCCTTAGATCAGCTAACGGTACTGTATCACCTTTAAGCAAAAATAGAAGAGCATTTTTCATGCTCAGAGCATTTTTCTTTTATGGCTTTTAATAATATGGAATCTGCAGCTTTATTATAAATAAATTTTGTACCTAAGGTTTGAGATCGTCTAAACGTAAACATCAATGATAAAACAAAATCATATCAAAAATAAAACAGAACGCAATTATTTGCATACCAATACTGTGAGAACGATCTTTCAGGTTGAGAAAAAAATTTTACCCCATGTATTGCTCCCAAAATATCGAATATACCAAAGATACTTCTTCAAGATAATAAATATATCTTACCAGGTTTAAGGTTTCGCATTCAGAACACCACCTGCAATTTTTTTCTCGTCGTAAGCATTTTTGTTATTCCGGATTAAGGAACTTCTGTTCCTCCTTAGATATCACAGAAAAAACATTGTAAGGCGAAAGGTAAAATGAATGTTTCTTGGAATTAAATAAAGTGAATTCGAAAAGAAGCTAAAGAGGAGTGTTCCAAGAGAGAATAACAAGTGTTGGAATATGGAATTTGCTTGTAGTGATAAATATGTCTTGATAAAGTTTTTTTATTGCTCTAATTCAGTCTTTGTTGGACGTAGAGGGTGCAAAAATGTGTTGTTAAAATTTGCCGCATTAGTGATACAAAAGAAAACCTTTCAGAAGATTGCCTTGAATGTGTCAAAAATCATTGTATTCATAGGAACAGCTTTCCCTGGGTTTCCCAGTAGCCAGGTATATTTGGCTTCTACTACAGTTTCACAACGTTTCATGGAAATCCGTGTTTATGACTCAATATAAACAAGCACCACGATCGATTAAAATTGATAACAGCCACGATGACTCATCGAGTAGTTGATTGACTGCCACTGTCCCCTGTTTGGCAGCTTGCTGATCTCCAAAATGACTTCTATCCCAAAGGTAATGAGTCTCCAATTTGTGACTTCTCAAACTCTTGCAGTCCCTAGTCTTCGGGATGGCTGCCTTATCGACGCTCTTCAACTTCATGATAATGGTTTGTGCAGGGGCGAGTTCACTGTCGGTCGCTCACGACATCTTCCTCATCAATGCAATTTACTTAAGCTTGAGCATATCAATGTTTATGGCCATACACAAGGAGCATACCATTCTTCTGTTCATACATTGCATCCTTCAGGTAACTAACTACCATTTATGACATTCGCGCTCAATTTTTGACACAAATAAACAATTACCGCGACAACAGAGAATTAAGCTATACCCAACGTTGTCGGACAAAAATTTAGGACACGCAGTAAGAAACTGGAAGCAAACCACATATTTTATGCTCTTCTTTCGGATCCGTTTTGAATGTACATGTTTGTTTTGTTTTAACGCCAAGGATAATGCGCAACAGAGGCTTCATATAACACCTCGGCAAATGGCAAATCTCATTTCCTGATTGCCGTACAGTAGAAAATCGCTGGGAAAAGCGAGTTTCTAAGATACTTGACCGTTTTCTCATTATTATCTGTTTTATTTTTGTTATGGTTTTGCAGGGCGCCTATGCAGTTCATCTGCTCTCTCTTGTTTCCGCAATAATGTACCTGCTAGTGCAGCTGAGTACGCATCCGAAGCTCACATACAACATGTTCATCCCAATAAGCAACGTCTACGACTTCTCCGAAACCAGCTTTAATCATCTCCGCGTAGGACTCACGGTGGCGCTCAGCGTGGCCGTGGTTACATTCCTGGTCCATGTGGTGTTTGTGTCCCTTTTAGGGATTTATTCTTGGATGTGTTACAACTCCAGAAAATGTAAATGTTTGACAGATGCGGCCTTACCAGAGCCAAAAATAGAAGACGGATACGAGGAAAGTGACTTTTTGTGAATAAATCCATTGACATTGGAATGTGATCCTGACTACCAGAATTCGACAGCTGTGTGCCATCCCTTAAATACATTTTAAAGTAGAACGGTCTATATTCACCATGGAAAGAAAGGAAATGACCGAGGCAGTTTCCAAAAATACCAAAAAAATGGCTTTTGGACAGGTGCTTCTATCACTGCTGGGCGTCAACTCCTGACTACCTAGAAACAATGAAGAAGACATAAGTTAAGCATGTTTGCCATGAAAATCTCCATTCTAATCTCTTGACGAGCGGTACCCAACCTCTTGCGGGAAATTGGCTGCCAACCGATTCTTAGCCTCGTTCCGCTCCCCATCAGATGTTTTTCTCCCATGGAAGTGGCAGAGTGTGTCAAGCACGCTATTCTACAGCTTCGTCACACAAGCGATCAGTATACAAAAAAAGTCGCGCCTCCCTAGCTGTCTTCCTTAAGGCGTCGTCAATCTGCGCAGCATTCTCACCTTTCCATCCATTTCATCCACTTGAGTTAGACTCCTTTCCTTTTCCAGGTGATGAAGCTCCTCCTTCCCCTTCTTCTCATCCTGGGATTCGCTTCTGCAAAACCCTTATTCGGAATCCGTAATTCTTCTACTGACACGATTGCCGATGACTACCTTTCCTTCTTCTTTGCTTCACAGATGTTCATCCAAATGGAAATTCTGATTCCTAAGGAGTTTGTGCCTTTTCTTCGCACTGTAGGTCGTTTGCGTCTTCATGCTAAACCAATTTTGCACCTTCAGCTTACTCCCGAGGACCATAAAGCCATTTTGTACGCTTGGGCGAACAAAGGCTCGGACAAGGTGGAGCTCCTCGGCAACCTGGAGAAGAAGTTCCCCAAAAGTTACAAGAGTTTCATGTCCGCCGCGAAGAAGTTCTTCAAACGTTGCAACGATCTCCCACTGAAGGTGAAGCGTGAACTGACTACGGTATCTCCTTTGAGCACATCGTAGATTGATTGTTTTTTCACAGGTGATCTATCTTCACTACATTATGAGGGATGAGGGACAACTGGATTTCGCACAGCGGACATCGGTGGTCGTGGCTTATCTGTACTATCTTCCAGAAGACGTGAAGAAGGAACTCGATGGACTCTTTCCGGGACTTAACAGTAAGTGCATCGGAGTAAGTATCCAAAAAGCTGCGTTTAAATGTCGATCCTTATGGGGAAAGCTTTATTTCCTTTATGTGAAACAGTATTTGACGCTGCCTGTATCTAGTCAATCTTATCGTTGTGCGATAGGAACTGTTCCACAATTGCTTGTGCCTGCAGGATCTGGGTTGCTTAGGACATAGGAACAAAACGGACGCAAGCTGAGTAATGCGATGTTATTAATCTTTTGAAGTAACACCATTTTTCGGTAAGCAACACCGCAACGTGCTCCAGTTTCTCTAGTTGCCCTTAGTAAAGCGAAATAAACCGTTTGTTATAGCGGGTAACTCGGGTCAACTACACCATTAGGGGTTTCAATTTTTGTCAGTCTTGTAGTGTTTATCACGTTCCAGAACTGTTTCTCTTTCAGAGACGATTTCACGTCTGGTTAACAAAGATGAGGCCAAGTCGTTTGACATAAAGGACATAGAAGAGATAAAAGACGAGCTTACTAACTGTAACGAAGTGAGCGACTCCAAGTGTGTAGAATTCAAGAAGGCTCTCAAATCCGGAGATCTACGCAACGCACTCCAGTTTCTCTAATTGCGTTTGCTCCAAGTGCTATGTGACTCCTGATGTCAGCTTCCAGTGTTTTAGTAAAGCCAAATATAACGTGTTTTTGAGCGACCACTGTAGCGGGTCACGCGATTGTCTCTTTCACACAAAAAAAAATGACTGTGTTCAGCTACAGCATTAGGGGTTTCAATTTTTGCAGAGCAAAGACAAGTTACTATAAAGCTACAAGGATGTTAGTTTGTAGGTCAAGTTCTAGTCCGTAGTCAAGAAGTCTCAGAAGTCTTGGCTAAAAGGTGTAATAGTGCGACGTGTGTGGCCTCAAGTCATAAATACGATTTATGTAAAATTTTCGCATCTGATCGATCACCAACCGTTCTCACAGAATAAATGCTTTGGGAAAGGAGCAAAAGAGCAAATAGAAGCGAGAGAGAAAAGAGAAGAAGCGGGGCGAAACAGTGGAGAAACTTAAAACTCTTATTGCCTAAACACTGCTGTACACTTTGGCGATATTGTCTGTCAGTAGCTTTGATTGAGCAGGGACGTCTCGCTGTCTTTCCGCACGGGACCCGTGCCAACGAGACTCGAGTTGTGGTAGAGACGATAGAGGCCGGTGACGGAGCCTCGAGAGAAGTCGAGGTCGTCCAGTTTGATCTGTGCGACGCCCATGAACGACTTGCGTTCCATGCGGCCATAGTCTCCGAGTACGGTAACCTAGAAGGACAGAGATGATGAAGTGGTACAGGCACGAAGAGGTCAGTGTTTGTAAATTTTTGCTAATTGTGTAACGGTCGTTAACGGTAATTGAAGGCCAAAAATGAGTTTTCGGGAAACTTAGAAAAATGACAGAACGCGGGGAATTTGAACCGTGCTAGCTTACTGTAAATGGAGGCAGAAAACGGGTTGGGTCTCGAACAGAATTACCGCTTTTTCTTTGTCATCACATGCTCTAGTCCCAAGGGCCAAAATATGATTTATCTCAGAAGCCACCTACTTGGAGCATGCGTCCTCTGCCGTCGGGAAACAGAAGATGCTGGTTGAACTGCGGAGCCGTAGTCTTGGGAAAGGACTGTGTTTTCGCCTTGGCGATCACCTGCTTCCCTTCCATCATGTAGATCTTGACATATGGCGAAGGTGTGATCTTGATGTCCGGCTTCACCTTCAGGTTCCTGGCACGAACCACCTCCACATCCAGGCCCGTGTTGATCGGCGTCAGCACCAGCTCTATCTCGCCGAGCACGGGACTGGCAAGGACTTGTCGGCCGACTACCTGGCCGGGACCCAGGTCTTCCAAGAAGTTGCCAAGAGGGCCTTCTGGTAGGATGGGCATGTAGTTGTCGGAGTGGGAGGAGTCCGTCGACTCCTTGGACATCTGCTGCGTGAAGTTCTGCTGCTGTAGCCGCTCCGGTGGGATGGAGAGGCCCTCGGGCACGCCGACTTCTTCAGAGCGCGCGAAGCCCGTACGCTTTCCTTCTAAAGGCGTCTAATAAGATGTCCTTCGGTTGGAGCTCACCTAGCGGAGCGTTTCTTCCTGGAATCAGCCGGGTCATCAGGCTCTTCTTGCGCTCCTTCATGGCGATCGAGTTCTTGGGCATGACGACGGAGTCGCCGACGGTGCCTTCGTCCATGGAGTACTCGTCGACGAGGGTGTTCCCGCCGGGGCCACCGCGCACGGACCCCATAGGCTCCACTCCCTCCTCGACGCTCATCGGACCGCGGCGCATCATCCTGGAACGGGGTGAAGGTCGTAAGAAGACGTGGAAATTGTGAATGTGGTGCCGTGGAGGCGCCTCGAGGGCCCACTTAATATAATGGAACTCAACGAAGCGTATTGTTTACGCAGTTTTCATTAAGACGCCCCGTGCGAGAGTAATTCGCTTGGGCCGTTCGCAGAACGTGTCGACCACCAAAAGGGGGTGGAATGGACAAGTGTCCTGGAGCGAAATGTCGCATGTACTGGACCGCAGCATATACCTGGGATGGAGCAACGATTATAAAGGCTTAAGAGAGGACAACGGAGAGCCTCAACAAAAAGATGGCAAAACAATTGTAGTTAATTGCAAGAAACCGTTTCTATAAATAAGTGTTCAGAGAAAAGGTCGCAACCTGTTAGAACCTGCGAGATAGTAACCTGCTAGAATATTCTCAAAAAGGAGATAAAGAAAACCAAGTAGAAGGAAGAAGTGTCCCAAAGCGAAAAGCTTCCTGTTTGGGATCATATTTTTATGTTATATAGTTCAGCAATATGTATCATTAAATTGCAGACGAACTCTTTGACCTTGTTGAAAAATACAACGTAAAGACTATAAACATCGCTAATGTATGGCGATGAAAACAGAGTGATCTTTGTGTCGACATGACTCCAGAGGGCGATGGACGACCTCGAAACAGCAAGATAGTGGATTTTTGGAATATGTTTTGGGTAAGTTTCAAGCAATGAAGAAAATAGCACAATTTGGAGTGAATACTTATTATATGACTACTTGGCATTCAGGGACAGATCTTAACCGTTGGCCGTTAGGTGCGCGCAAAAAAAGACGCCTGATCCAGCAGTTGTAGGAGGGGCGCCAAACAATGCATGTTTGTAGAGAAGCCAGCTAGTCCATGCCCCGCCCAATGATGGTCAACTTGGTTGCTAATGTGGGAAATAAATCACTACACAGAGTTCTCCTCATAATTAGGAATCACAACTTTATTTTTGACGCCGAAAAATTTGCTTAGAAAAAAGGCCTTAATTCCTGTTGTTCATACTTGTTGATATCCCATGCGTAGTTCACCCAGAATTATACTACATTCTATTCACTATTACCATGATATTCACTAACACTCTCATCTGAATACCGTATAGCCGAACAGTAGTGATACCAAACATCAATTTTTGCTAGCAGTCACCTCAATTGCTTAGTTCTCTATTTCTACGACAGATACTCAAGAACTTTGCATTATCGGCTTTCAAAAGTGTTATTTCCATCTCCATCCTTTGATCATTCCCAGCCACTCACCTTCCGGTCATGCTTTGCGCGCTGTTCACACTCAGCGTCTCCGATCCGTCGCTACCGTACCCGGCGGCACCCTCCTGCAACGCCTCGTACCGTAACCGTCCGTTCAGGGTGCGCGGGTCGGGTCTCCTGGACATGGGGTGTTGGTAGGACCCGGACCCTGAGCCGGGGCTAGAGTTCTGCTCTTGTGGGAGGCGGTGCCGCGGGTCCACGTCGTTCCATGGGCCCGGCTGCGAAGCGGACGGCGCCTGGGGACCGCCGTGGTGACGACTGTAGAGTCGGGATCCACCGCCGCCCATCTCCAGCTGGTCGTTCACTGAAACGTTTTCTTCTTCAGGGCATTTAGGCACAGAGGAGGGAGGCGAAGAGCGCATGCAAGTGAGAAAAGGAGCGCAGGGGATTCAAAGGGTCTCGGGACGCAAGTTCAGGGTGACGTCGCTCGCCTTCCGCTTGACTGTCCGTTCAGGACCGCGCGGCGCATTTCCTGATTAGTCTCTTCTCGGTATTTCGGAGAAAAGGTGACGTCAACGCTGCCTTGCACACAGCTCGCTTCTGTGCACTTTGACGATTTGTGACAAAGGCTTTGGACAAGCGAGAGAAGTCCCAAAACTAAGATAAATATAGGTTTTTGTCCTATATTCACCTTCGAATATAGGAGACCCCATCGTAGGACGCTACGATAACACTGATTCGGAAAATGACTCCAAATCATCGCAATTTGGAGGTGCAGTCGGGAAAACAAAGCGTTTAACGCCACAAACAGAGCGGAGAGGAGAGAAGGCGTACGGTAGCTCTCACATACAAGGTCTCATAGCGGTGGCTGACCGAGGTCTACGCAGGTAGCGGCCGGGCAGCTGGCTGCTGTACGCGTGGTCGGATAGGTAGCCGCTGTTCGAGTTCACCGTCCAGTCCTCCTCGGCGGCGGGCGGCAGCGCCGAGTGGCCGTTCCCGTAAGCGTTTGGGTAGTGGTGTCGACCGCCCACAGTGCTGGTGGCGTTACGGTCGTAGGTGCGCGAGCGACGCATGGAAGATGGTGCTGCGTAGCTGGGCTGAAACGGGGTTCGTTTAGAAGGTGGATGCGATGGCTTATATTGTGATATGGGATGTTGGCTTCTTTTAGGGGGATACGAGTGAAGCCATTTTGTGAAGTGAAGCCATTGTAAGGTTTGCTCATGGTTAAAAAGCTGTCAACGTTTATTTTCACCACGCGATAGTGGAAAACGAGCATGAATAACACAATTTGATTTTCTCTAAATTTAAACATAATACAATTTCAGCTCAGAATAAGCAAAACTTTGGTTTTTCTTCAGTAGTGGTGGAGTTCTTTGCTCATTTTCATTTTTGGTGGTAAGGTGTAGAAATTTACAGCTCTGACAGCAATTTAAGCATAATTGGGACAATGTGTAGTTCAAGTAGCATAAATATTTTTTCCATTCATGATAATCGGCTTTTCTAATCATTTATCGGCTCGATATTGGCTTTTCATTCTTTCCTTCATGTGCAATATTTTTTAGTCGCAATAGATAACAAGCTTTTTTGCAGATACTTGACCATCTAACTGCTTTAGTTGATTATATGTTCTAGAGTTTTTACCCTGTGCATACCTGTTACATATGCACTAAACATTTTTGTCTACAGCCGCTATGTTCTACCGGGAATTCAGTCTTCCGTGTTCCTTGAACGATTTCAGATCATTTTATTAGCTTATTCAAAAGATATTGTATTCAATGAGTATATGTCGGAATTATATCACAATGCACGTTCTGTTGAAAACGCACTTTTTTATCGTTTTCCGACATTCCAGAGTTTCAAATAAACTTCAAATTGCTTCAAAGGCATCGGCACAGGTCAGCAGAAGTTACCAAAAGCATATCGAAGTATGGAAGCTTTATAATTTTTCAAACCACTAACGAGTTTCTTTAATTTTTGGATTGACAAATATCTTTCCAAGTCGCGACAGACGTACCGTTCTCCTCTGGGTGTAGTAGTCCTCGTTAATCCTCGGCGACATCTCGAGGCTTTGGTTGGAATGGTGGTGTTGCGGGTAGTGACTCATCTCGGATCGCGGCCGCGGCGGTGGGCCATAGGAGCTGAACCGACGCTGCCGTAAGCGCTGAAAACGGATAGTCAATCTCTGTGGATTCTGTTGGAGAGGAAGGACAGCTATGGGAATCAGGCTGACTCACGTTACGGATCGGGTTCTCCTCGTCCATGTCCACCAGCGTGAAGAGCATCGGCTGGTTGTCCGTCTGCGCCACCGAGAAGTCGATGAGGGTCTCGCCGAGAAAGGAGTTCGTTTCGTACTTGTCGTAGTCCCACACCGTCACCTCCAGCACGCGCGTCATCAGCATTGGCTCGGTGAGGCCGTGGTAGTAGAAGGACTCGTTCCACGACGGCATCAGTGTGTCCGCGAGCACCGCGCTTTGACGACGGCTTTTCTCGCTGGAAATGTTGATTTTTGGTGTGTAAATAATTTAGTCTGGCCAAAACGGAGGAAAAATATATTGCTCTTTTTCGACTATTGCATTTTTAATTCAGATAAACGACAGAAGGGGATTTTTGGCGATCAACTCCTGCACCCTGCGCGGAGCCTTACCCATCCAATGGGATTTTTACTTTTCTTTTATTACCTGAATATTGTTTTTTTATTCATATACGTATAGGACTTTTGCGTCCAAAATGGGGAACAAGGGAAATAAGAAGAGTTGTGCATAATTTCAAAACTTTTCAGATATTTTAATTTGCAAAGAAGCATTAGTTCACATTTATTTTAACATTAATGGAAATTGTTTACGTGAATGGTTTTTTAAAATATTTTTGAGGTCGTTCGCATTTTCTATCGTGTCTTTGACATGTGTGTTCAGCGGATTCCCATATCGACAAGAAGATTCCGAGTCTTGCTGATTGCCTAACAAAGTGTGGAATATTGAAACACTAACTTAGAATAATGGCAGGCTTGTTCTCGAATATTGCGTTTTTTAATTAAGGTTGGGGACATCAGTTTGTTTTTTGTAGCTGGAACGCTGTGACTGAGGGATAGAGATCAAAGTAAATCTACACAAAGCGAATAATATTTTGGCATTGCCCTCTCAAATATTGCCTTCCTATTCATATGATGTTTAATAGCAACTGACTAAAGACAACGGCACGTTACAACAAATTTTTGTTGTCTACTCCCGGATACCTCATTATTCCTAGAGGCTCTGTATCCTATTTTCATTATTTTATTTCGAGAATTTTACCATCGTTCTCACCGACCTACGTCCATTCTAATTTTTGAACGTTTCCGATTGCAAATAACATCGGAAAATTTTTTTAAGCGTATTTTTGCACAAGACATCCGTATTACCTTAGATGCTATTTCGTGTCATTTTACGAGAGAACGATCATATTTTTGTGCTCTGGATCCAAAAAACTAGTTACCTTCGGTCAGGCAACAGAAACAACTTGACGTAGGGGTTCCTGGCGGATCCATCGGGTCTCGGTGGCAGATCCATAGCCTGATGCACCGTCACCACAAGTTCTCGGTCTGCGTTCAGGTAGAGGAGCGAGATCTAAAGAAGCCAATCAATGAGCCGAAGCCTTCAGCTGGCACGTACCTCGATTCGTCCGAAAATCTGTCCTTTGGCCGGATGCGGTTCGGGGCCGGGGTATATCATCGCATCGCCTGAAAGCTCGATGTTAAGACTGCGAATGTGGACGGTGAATCGACTCGTGTCGATGATGATGTCGCCGATGCGGATGATCGGTTTCCGGTACCGGGTGGGGGGTGCTGAGGACGAGCTGCCGACCAAAGCACGGCGATACATCGCGGCGCTGTGGACGACTCCCGTCGAAAAACAGAAAGTGACAATTAGAGGGCTTTTAGCCGGGACGTCGACGACGATTAGGCTCAAGGATGGAGGCGCGTGGGGGCAGGTAGACGCGGCGGGCAAGAAGGATCTGAGGGACAGTGAACCACATAATAGGTCTCTCGTTTATTGGGTCTTTTACTGGGTGATTTGGACTCTCTTTTCTTAATTGGTAGTCTTACTTTTTGGTCATGTGCTTTCCCTGCCTTTGCAGGTGCGACAACTGGGTAGTGAGATAAAAAAGGGGTAGAAGGAAGGTTACTGTTCGGAATATTTGATTTTTGTATCGTAATCATCTAGGCAATGCGGGCAAGAAGGATAAATCAAGGATGAATCCAGCACATGTAGATATGTATAACCTTCTTGGACTTTTAAACATTGATCATAAAAGGTGCTAAAAATAAACAAGTCGAAATCTACTATTTCATTCTTCATTTCTTAAATTTATTCGTTCCCTCCTTTTTATTTATTGATTTTTGGTATAGACACTGAACGGTATCATCTAGCGGCTCAATCCTGATGAGTCTCTTCAGCACGTTTACATTTACTGCCTAGTTATATTTTTGTATATACTGAGAATAGCGTAATATTTTCAGTTTGACTGGACTGGAAATCGGTGATATTTGGCAGTTTTTTTTTAAATTGTTTTTTAGGTTTACAAGAAAGGGGTAAGCAAAATGAATTTTTATTTTTGCTTCATACCGTTGACAACTTGTTAATTTTACATTTATCATTTACATTCACTGCCTAGGTATATTTTTGTGTACGCGACTATCGAACTCACCATACAGAGGAATATTGGAGGGCACCGAGTTCTTGTGGGTGGGACTGTCCAGGAAGGAGTTGTGCTGGAAGAGCTGGTGCAGCTGTGGGGAAACCATGGACTGTGAATGGGAGATCGCAGGTTCGGTCGGTGGGAACAAGTAGTCTGGAATTTTTGTTTATTCAGCTTGCAATGCTAGGAAATGGTACCTTCGTAGAGCTGTAGGTTCGGAAGCGTTCTCTGGGAAACATTCAGGAAGTCGTCCCCACCGGGAGCACTAAAATAAGGTGAATTAGTAGTTAAAGTAGAAAAATAGTGGCAATATCTTTTCGAAAATGCATAAAATAATAATTTCAGTTTTCCTTTATTTTCAGATCTTCTCAGATCTCAGTAGCTTGACGAATTGATTTTTCAGGCGTCTAGAAATATCTCTAGGCATTTTGTTTTGTTCCTTATTAGGCTGGCCCAATCAATTGGAATTTAGGGATTTAACGTTGATGATAAGTCCTTATCTTGATCACGGATTAATTTTTGTTGCAGCGAGGAAATATATTACACATTAGGAACATCTGAGTTAAAACTTTTCTCTACATTGGAAAAAATTTGCAGATCATATTTGCAGGTCTTACGGATTAAGGGCTGCTTTTTTAAGAAGTAAGCATTGAGTGAATGGGTAAATTCAAACGATTTGCTAAACAAATCGTAAAATATCTCGCTCGACCTACTTGATGTATCTCGACACGATCAGCTCCACTCGGGGCTCGTTTTTCGACGCATTGATGATGTCGTAGACCTGGTCGAAAGTCACGTTCTGCAGTGACTTCCCATTCCACTCGAGAACCTCGTCTCCCGGTCTTAAGCGTCCCACCGCGTCCGCCACCGAGCCAGGTTTTACTCTCGTCACGAAAGCTCCAAGCCGTCCCGTATCCGATCTTCTTCCACCCAAGACCTTCAGCCCTAAGTCCCCATTCCTGGCATCCGTCTTCTGGAGGATCATGTGTCCGATCATGCGGCGCTGATCGGCCGAAGGCTGCCATGTCACCGGGTGCTGAAGAAGGTCAGAGTGGGAAGGGAAAGCGCCACTCACCGAGAGATAGGTTCTTATCTTAGCAGCCAGCATGTCTCCGGGCATGACGGAGGAAGAGGGACGTTCTAAGGTTCCCGACGCGGAGACCGACCCTTCGCCACCGCGAGTGAATTTTCGAGCATTTTCAGATGAGGCACCTTAAGCATGAAGAGATGGTGATCGTGTTGGGACCAAGGGGTCACTTACTTTTCTTACCGTTTCTTGCTTTTTGGGACCCGTAAATGTAGCGAAGAATGTCTGAAAATGGATGTCATAAATCTGGAAAATGTAGTCTTGATGGCAATCTTAGGATGAGGATTATGGAGAGGCGACTTTTTGGGAAATATTTAAGGGTCTGCTAGTTCAAAGAATTGCTGCAGAACTAACTTCATTACATGTGATTTTTGCCGCTTTGACAGCAAGCAAGACCCGTCGACGATCACCTATTTGCCACGGGGGCCTATTTATATTGAGGTTGGAAAGATTTTTGGAACATCTTTCATACATGTCATGCCAGGTTTAAATAATCTGACTTCTTCATCGAAATACTGGACTCGTGTTGAGCTCAAAATGTCCAAAAGCTGACTTTTCATTTTTGAATCAAACATAAGAAGCTCTTAAACAATTTTAAAATTTATTCGACTACTGTGTGAGTAAGACGTCTCCATTCATCCCATTCTTCTGACATGAAATTGAATGTTTTCGTCTTTGACCCTTCTCCATAACCAAGGCAGGCCTCATTCATTCGTCAATGTCCAGAGCAAGTTGTTCTACTTGGATATAATTGTGGACTGATAGAATTTGGCAGACCAAAGTCGGCATACATATACTTACAACGGGTAGAATTGTGAAATGCGGAAGTCTAGAGCTTCCATAAGAATTATGTATCAGTGAAGTTGCCCTATGCCACAGGAATCCCAGTCCCTCCGAATTACCTTTTTCGATGAACTCCGGTTGAGCATGGGAAGAGGACGACGGGCCGACGCGTCCGTCTTCGCCGCTCTGTCCGTCCGACGTCGAAGGCACCTCTTCGTCCGAGGAGGACATCGACTTCAGTTGCCTGCAATATTGCGGTAGACACACACCAAGGAAAGAAGGAAATTTTTCGACCACTTTTCTCAGTTTGCCTAGACGCTAGACGTCTAGCACTTCACTCACCTGTGGAGCCGGTTCCGGCGAGGCCGACCGTGGGAGCCCCCGCTCACCGTGGAGTGGAGATTCTGGTGCGCGGTGGGAGGCACGGCTGGCGGCGGCGCCACTGGCGTCGAATACTTGCGCCCCGAACTGTCCAGTCGATCGGCTTCGCCGCGGGACCGCGTCCGGCGAAGTTCGCCCGAGCGAGAGGCGTTCGAGGAGCCGCGGTGTGACGTCTTTGCGCCATAACTAAAAATGGCCGTGTTTGCCTTTGTTTTCCGCCACTACGCATAATCAATCTCTCCCCACGTAATCTTTGTTTTGCGTCTCTCCCGTTTCGCTATGCAGAAACCCTTGAATGGTTAATCCGCGGTGACGAAGAGCCAAGGGTTGCCTTTTCGTAGAAGAAGACCCTTCGGAGTTGGGTTAATCTCTCGTTTACGCTTTTATCTTTCCATGAACAGGGTCCACATAGCAAGGTGCTGGAATTTAGCAGTGGAAACCAAGTCTGTTTGAGGAGTTGTGTTCGAGCGAAAATTTTGTAGGAAAAGCCTCATTCAGATATCCATCAGAGAAAGAGAAGAAGACGGAAAGCAAAAAAAAAAATGTGTGTACAAAAGCTTCCGTACAGAAATTCCATGAACGAAATCTCAATTTTTTATTTCTTTGTCCTTGCTTCCATTTGTCCAAGTGTCTGTTTAATTTGCTAAAACCGGAGAATGAAGAAAAATAGTGAAAATAAAGAAAGTGGGAAAGCAAACCGCGTTAAATGCGTTGTTACTGTGAGGCAACGAGGTTCCAAAGAGCCAAAAATTATATATGACCGGAACAATTTTTGAATACCAAGAATTTCATTAAGAGGACAAAAGCTATTAGATAAAAAAATTAATTTTATTGCTTATTACAACAAAAAGTGTAGCAGAAGAAAATCCTTCATCAAATGATCAAATTTAAGTCAATGCACTGTTTTAAACCAGCTTCGATAAAAGCAAATGCCAGTAAATACTGTAAATGCCAACAAAACCCCTTACCTCTCGTTAGGGTAGGAGGCGTCGTGTGTGGTCCTCCTCCTCTCGTACCTCACGTCGCGGTCATACATCTCCGACGAGCTCTGGTAGTCGGAGTAGGCGCCCTGGTCGCGGTAGGGCTCCGAGGGCACGCGATCGTAGCGGTCGTCGTCGGGGAAGTCGAACGAGGAGCGCTTCTGCTCGGGGAACATGCCGCGCTCCTCGCGGGACACTCGTCTCTCGGGGGAGCGTGAGGGCGCCGCCGCCGTGGACCGCCTCCTCTGCCGGTCATCGTAGTCCTGCCGCGACGATGGCTGACGACCGATCGCGTCGAGACCCGGCCTGTAAGGCTGCTGCTGTTGTTGCTGGTCCAGTGGTCTCCTCTGAGCGTGTGGCGACCGGTGGTCCATCTGCGGAGAGACTACGGTAGTCGTGGCGGAACTCATCGACGTCTTGTGTTGTGGTGGGAGCATGTGGGGGCCTTGTCGAGGGGGCGCCCCGTTGGACATGCCGTTCGGGTCCCGGGATACGGTAGAGTCGTGCTGAAAGTGACCGAGTGAGGGTCGAATTTTAAGAAAATATTCGATATTCCCAGAACGTAGGAGACAGGAAAGGGACGCGCGTTTGAAGACGTATTAATAACAAGTAGGAGATGTAGAAAATTAATCAACAAGTAGAGGCTAAGAAGGAGGGCCTCGGGCGGTTGATAGGCTATTCAAACGGAAAACAAAAGGATCTAGGGGACGCAACTTTTAAACAAAGGACCTCGTGGCGGCCCGCTGCAACGCGACTAGAATTGTCGCTGGCACGTTGGAGGACGTCTATAAAATATATTGATTTAACTTTTTCATTGCAAATTTTGTTAAGTCTGGTGGTCGTGCTAAGAAGCTTTTAGTCTTGCCCATTTTATTCTCATGGGAAGGGGGATTTTTTCTGAATTTCCTTTTTTTGGTCCATGCTTGTATATCATATCTTGTATATTACGATTTTTTAGGATTTCATAAGAATTGTTGAAGCGCATCCTCCGACGAAGAAGCGCGCTACACCCAAACATGCGCCACCGACCTGTGGAACCATTAGAAGAATTTTTGGATCATGTTTGTGCGAAGAACAAAGAACGTGTTTCTTAGTTGATGTTCTCAGCTAGCACGAATTTATCCTCATGGTCAATAAGGAATGATTCGTGATTTTTTGCCTAATTCTCGTGGAAATATAAAATAAAAATTTATGCTTTATTCATTGTTGATGCGTTGAAGAATTGTTGAAGCGCATCCTTCGACGAAGAAGTGCACTACACCCAAACGTACGCCACCGAACTGAGAGAGTGCCATTAAAAGAATTTTTGGGAGTGTGATGCTAGTACAAAAAAGTGTCTCTCCGTTGACGTTCTCAGGTAACAGAATTTTATCCTCATGGCCCATGGGGATTCGCGATTTTTTGTAAAAAAAATTTTGTTTTGCGCATTTGTGGAAATATATAATGAAATATTGGGTTGGTGCATGGAAGATGTCGCATCATTTCAACCTTATTTACTTCTTATATGAACAACATTAAGACTCAACAGGAATACCATTAGACTCTACAAGTCTTCCTTAATTTGCGGCCCAAAGATGGATCCTAAACTCTTAGAAAAAGGGATGTTCCAAGTGGAAACAAATTTGTAATTTTTTTGGATGTCCTTATTTAAAAAAATTCTTTGTCCTTGTATTTCGTTTCTTATGAGCGGAAGAAGGCATCATTCTGATAGGGCACGATCTGGGCTACATCTTGGGCTAACAAGAAATTTTTAGTGCAAAATAATAGAGTTAAGAAAGGGTAACATTTGAAAAGTACGGTTTTCTATATTTGTCCAGAAAGCGGACTTTTGCACATTTTGGTCTCATTCTTCGTGTTATCGTCACCCCTTTTTCAACGTCTTATGTGTGTAAGTAGCTGAAGGTTTGGGCTTGCTGCTGTGCTCTTCATAGTGTCTGACAGCTTAGCTATCCTACCGTATACAGAGGATAATATTTTTCTTTCGATTTCTTCGATAGACATTTTCGTTTTCAATTTTTCCATCTACGTTTACAATTTCTCCGAACCATTTTCCACACATTTCTGTAAACTACAAACAGTTGCCTAAAACGTGGCTGAGGTGGACGGTAATTTACTGCACGTATAGATTTTTTAGAAGCCTTTTTGTCTTGGAATATCGAAGATCGGAGGGACGTGAATTTTTGGGTATCTGAACAAAACAGTTCAAAAAGTAGCAATAAGCACAAAACCAAGAGGCGGACCCATGTCATAAACTGCTTGTAGCAGCAAGCCAATCAAATAGTGACATTCAAAATATGCGACATTACCCATGCACCAACCCAATAGCTAAGCGACATTCAAAATATGCGACATTACCCATGCACCAACCCAATAGCTCATATGCACGCATCAACAATATTGGCTAGGTCTGGATAGTTGCAAAAATAAAAAAATTACTGTGTTACGAACTGCGATTTTTTAGGAAAGCGTATATGTTATTTTATGATTTGTATTTCATGATGATTTATGTAGTAGAAGATAGTAAACATATATACTTTATTGTTTAAATTTTTGTAGTACAAATCCTATTTCCTTGATTGATAGTTCAGTGAGCGAAGAGAACAACGAAAAGAACAAATTAAATTTTGAATTCTGAGGTAAGTTTCTCAGCGGTGCAAGCGTTTTTGTTCAGTTTCTTACTTCTTACCATTCTTAGTTTTCAATTGTGGAATTACGAACGCTTTTCCAGATTTTTAGCGTTCGACATTTCGACAGAATTGTAAGAAAAAATTATAAAACCGTTGGCCGGCAGTAAAGCCACAGTTTTATTCTTGTTTGCTACCTTGTCTACCCGTTTCCAAAATTGACTCGACCTACCGATTCCAGAGAAGGCTGTCGATGCAACGTGTTCTGTCGCCTCTGCGAATGGTCGTGCTGGGATGGTCTCCGGTCAAGAGGCGGCTGTTCTAGGGACGAGGTTCCCGGCGCGACTTGTCTTCCCGGCTGTCTTGCCGTTGGCTGACTTCCGGGTTGGGACGGCGCGGGCGACGCCCTGTTCGGCTGCTGACTGGACGTGGCCGGTTGGGCCACACACGGCGCCGGCTGTTTGGGTTGCTGGGCGACGTTCCTTACGGGTTGCGGAGGTCCCGAGGCGACGGAGACGGCCGCGGCGGCGGTGGGTTGTGGAGTGCGAGGCGCCGACGCAGGCGGAGTCGGGGAGTAGCTGGGCTCGGTCCCTTGGGTCGGATCCTCGTTGGGCTGGCCCTGCTGGAACCACTTCCCCGTCTTCGCCATGATCTGTTGCCGCTTCTGGCACAGAGAACACGCCCAGATTGGCTGCAAGAGAAGGGATGCATTAGATGTGAAAGAGTGCAGAGTTAATTGGCGGACTCGCTCGAGTAGATTTTTGTTGGTTAGCAAAGTATTTTTTTCTACTTGAATTCCTCACACAAAAGACTAGATTGGCTGCCAGGAAAGAACGCGCTGAGAAGGAGGAAGGAACCGAGACGCTGTGGAGGGTCACACTATCATAGGACATTTTTGCCGGTTGCGTGTTTCACTTATTTTGTTTTATTAGTTTGAACTAATAAATCTATTATGAACTTAACCTATTACGAATATGAGCCAAACATAACAAGGTGAAGGTACTTTCCACAACGTTCAAAGTGTCACAATGTTTAAGATAATTTCTGTTACTAATATATTGGTAAGATACTGTATTATCTTGGTTGCAGGAATAGGACATTCATGAGGTGTCTTGATTTATTATAGCGTAGTCAATACATATTTTTGATATGTGCTAATAATCTCCCCTTGCTTACATTTTCATCCAATTTTTTTTAAATAAACATACATATGTCGTATAATGTTTTCCCTCTACCACTTTTTGTCACTTGTTACGATACTTTCAGAATTTCACCCTTCCGTTCAACTTCATTTTCGAGTCGCGGACACACGCCCAGCTTGGCTGGAAGAAAAGAAGACGCATTAGGAACATTAAGACGCCGTGCATCGGCGCCGTTTCTATGGAACTATTAGGCGTGCACTTAGGAAGCAGGACGCGCGAAATGTTGCTTGTTTCCCGGAGGCACCGGCAGACAAGGAGGGGTTTACTTTATGCAAATATTGGCTGAGCACTTTATCGATGGAAAATTGATATGTTGGACTCTCCCGTTCCGTCACTTGGCCGGTCAGCAAATCACGTGGCTCAGTTCCTGGTTGCTCTTGGTTGGTTGATGTTTAAAATTATTATGCATAGGGTATGTAGAAGAGTTCTTTTATGAAAGAGCAGTCAAACGCAGACTCAGAAGAGGGATGTTGGCAGTTTTCGGACAATTATCAGGTAAAGCACCATTTATGAAGGCATTGGTTTTTCAGCCACATTGTTCCTTTAAAAGGATGAGATTTATTTTTTGCGAATGTGAATATACAACACCAAAGATCATTTCTAAAAAAAAGCTCTAAAATAAGGAATTGACTGAATATTTTGTAAGTCATAAGTCCTTCAACGACGATGAGAAAGGACACGCCAAGGCCAACGTCTACGGACTGTCGTGCCAAGACTGTTTACATTGATTTTTCAGCCACATGTTTCCTTTGAAAGGATGAACTTTATTTTTGAAGGTAAGCGTTTCTTTCCATAAAGAATTGACTGAATATTTTGCAGGCCATAAGTCCTGCAGCGACGATGAGAAATGATACGCCAGGGAGAACCCGCCAAGCCCAAGGAATCTGAAAAAGAAAAACCTGTTTGCCCTACTTAATGTTAATCAATCAGCTTCAGGATTAGAAGAGTGGATCTAGTGATGACACAAACAAATCATTTTGTTCTTGATATCCTCAAACCCACTTGTTCATCTTTTCCAACGGGGGTACATTTCTATTGATTTCAATGGTAAATTTGGTAAATGTTCCTCGCTAACATGCGAACCATTGTCCAGTTGAGTGCAACGTAAAAATTTCATCGTTACAAATTTTACATCTATGTCATTTATAAATGAATTTGTCCCTCATTGGTTACATCCCAGTGGCGCAATTTCTATTTTTGTTCAGTCAACAAGTTTACAACATAGGCGTTGGTACTGTCTTCTTCGTTGCATTAAAATGGAGTTGTTTATACTTTGTTCATTCCTCAAAAATTCATTTCGTGCGACTTGTATTCATTCTTATAACTTTATTTGTCCACAATTAACACTCGACGAAAGTCTACGAAAGTCTAATCCATCCAGTTCGCCATATCCATATAAATAGCTACACGCTACTGCTGATGAAACCTTATTAATTATATGGCGCATCCACTTTGACAACGATAGAACATTTTGCACAGTATTCGGCTTCTCATTAAAGTGCAAATACTGAACAATTCAACTGCCACTGAAGCTAAAATTCTACAAAATTTCGACAAAATTTTTGTACTTTTTGACTTTCGGCTCGATTTGAAACATGTCTCTTAAATTTGACTGTTTCAAATAATCGCTATGCATAGTTTATTGTTTTACGCCTTGTTTGGGGGACTTCTACTGATACTATGCGTACATAGAGGTTCCAAAAATTTTGTCTCACCGTGCACATCCTGAAAGTCGATATCTTTAAGTGTTTCATTACTCAGAAAACATTTTTGTAATCAGATTTTCCTTCCTTCAGTCCTTACAGATTTGTTATTTTTGAATCTCTTGTTTGTCTAAATCTGCAGATGTCCTACCTTAGTTTCAAATGTCCTCAATATCGATTTAATATTTTTTGTATATCTTCTATCTGCTTAAATCTGCAAATCCTACCTTAGCCTTCCCCTGCACCTTGCCTCCGCATCTCGCACACGACCTTAGCTGGCAGTAGAAGCACTTGTGGCCGATGCCGTCGGCGAACTTCGTCTTCTGGCAGATCTGGCAGATCGCATCGTCTTGGGTGCCAACGAGGCGCGCTGCAGTCTCCTTCCGCTCGTTGATCTGCCGCTCGAGGTCGCCGAGTTCCTGCTCCGCTTTCCTGAAAGCGGTCTTTAGTTTTCTATCTCGGGAAAGACACTTTTTTGGCCAAAATGACGCCATACTTCGCACTGATGAAATGTCAAATTAATTTAGGATCAAATTAATGTTTGATGAGCTTGAAGAGTTGCAAACACTTTGGACCAGATGCTCGTCGAAGCGGACGGTTGAGTCACCGCGCCACCCACTCGTCCGGAGAGGCTGTTTGTGCTTTTGGGCGCTATTCTCGGAAGCGCTTGTTGCCTGCTTGAGGCGAAAAACACAAAAAATGTTTTCAAAATATGGGTGTTTGTGCTCAGTGGGATGACTGGCAACTAAAGATGAAAATTGGAAATGTCGCGTTGGGACCTATCAGAGGAAGAAAGATTTAGTACTATTTTTGAACAAGCGCAATCAGGTCCAAGCAGGTAAAATTTTTTGCAAAAAAACTAAGGAACTCTAGTGTAGAGAGAAAAAGTTTACACAATGTTCACCATCTGCAAGAGATGAATTTCCACTTTTAAGTCTTGTTTTTCTGTTTATTATTTGTCATATTTTTGTATGTCTCAAAACTGGAACTTCTTAGAGACAACATTTTCTTTCTTTTTTTGCTATGGACTCAAAAAAATAAAAAGCAATGGTAGTTCACTACATTTTGGAGAGTTGTTTTTATTCTGCTGCAGAGTTTTTGCTAGCATTTTTTTATTTCAGTGAGAAAACAGCTTTCGTCCCTTTAACTTTTACGGGCTTGATTGGTAATTCTAATTTCTAAATTTTTCTAAACCATTATTGCCTGATTTGTGTTTTTTCAGGCTGTTGTTTCCAAGACAAGATGGGACGTAGAATTTTAAGCTTCTAGATTTTTTTTTCATTATTATTGGGCTGATATCACACTTTTTTCAATGAATGTAAATCAATGGCAGCTTATTTTAATTTGTTATTTTTGCCGACAGCAATCTAACTCCCCAAATATAAAATAGCGAGGTGTATTCCATTAAGAGTGTTCGAGAAATGGCGAGAAAATGTCTCTCGTCGTGGTGGGTCCAAATGAATGACATTTAGGAAAAAAAACGATTAAAACGCACGTCACTTTCCAAGAGTGACAAGCGCTCATTCATCCGATTTTTTGCGAGTGGCTTTGCACATCTAGCGGGAGGAAAGAGAAAAGTGCGTTCGCATTTGCGACGTAGGACACTGATGTTTGCAGAATATTGAAGGACACACTTTAAAAGGGTGCAGGAACAGGTGTTAGGGGGCATTTTTGAACATTATAAATGCGAGCTAAATTCCGATCTTCTGGTGAGTGTTCTTCGAGAGGAAGTGATCAATAGAATTTTTTGAAGAAAGAAAAAAATTAAATTGATTATGCTTATTTTCATAATTTTTGATTGTTCGGATGTATTGGGTTGTTAAGTAAGTTCCGGGACACTTCGTTAACATTCTCTCATTCTTCATTGTTTACTCCTAGAAAAGTATCGATGGGTGCGTTGCGAGAAGCAGTCTTTTCTCTCACTGCGAACATCCAGTTGCCTGTCACTGGATTATCTTTTGCTGCTTTAGAAGTGTTTTTGTTTCCCATACCCAAAAAATACCACCCGGTGATCGCCGAGATGCCGTGATAAAAAAATTCGTACAAAAATTAATGGTGCAGCAAGTAACAGGTGGCGTATACTTTGTTTATAGGAAGGGTCCAATTTTTACGAAAACGTGTGAAAGCTGTGTCAGCGAAGTTGAAAATGGGACAAATCTGATCCGAGGCTAAAAGTCGATCAAAGAAAACAGTTATGCTTTGTGTTTGGTGGGATGTTGAAGCAGTCAAATTCTTGGAAGGGTGTACTAGCAAGCCACAACAGTCAACTACTTGCGCACACAACAACTGGACATAGCGGTGGCGGCACTACGAAGAAAGAGACCGAAAGGTGAAAAAAGTCCGTCTTCGTGACAAATATAGAAAACCGCACTTTTCGAAATGAATTGTTTTAAAATTCTTTAAGTTAGGTTGGAAATTTTCTCCCTCACCCTGATTATAGCCTAGAGTGTGCTGTGTCCGAACGCCACATTTTCCGGACCACGTGAAACGTACTAGTGCGTTAAAAAATTTAATTACCTAAGGCGGTCAAAAAATGTATCCCAACTTCTTTTGGCTTGGAACATAACTAATTCTAAGACTGCGGTCTCTGTAATTTGGCTGCATAAAGGGAAGAAGTTGTACGTGCTAGTGGTGCTTATAATGAATCTTAATCTTAATAAATATATCTGTAAACAATCGATCAAAAGTGTCCCGGAACTTTCTTAACAACCCAATAGATTCAAATATTTACCTTACCTATGCCATTTGGATGATTTGAACGCGTGTTTGCCCGTGTTCGTCTCTGCTAAGATTCGGACTAACCGTCAATGATCAGAATGCTGATCGATCTCGCAAAAATTATACACTATGGTAAACCATAATCCAGCCATGTTTGCACAGTAGAGAAAAAAAGGGAACTAGTGATCATTAGCAATCTTCGTCCAGGAGAAATCAAAAATTCGTGCAAAGCCAGAAAACAGAGCTAGATAAACACAATCATTCTGTGGTAAGGAAGGAGAAAACCTAGCAGGTAGCTCTTGGACCGCAGAAAGTCGACCTTGACCCACAAAACACAGAATTTCGTACCCTTAGTCAAAAATATAAACGTTACACTATAGCGCACTAAATGCGTTTGAAGCTGGAGGTCATTACTATGTATAAAGAAATTACGGATTCAAATATGTCCCTTATCAATGTCATTGGCACTGTGAGTGCAGTATGTATGTAACTCATGTGGTCAAAAATAGTTTTCATATCTACTACGATTCGGACTAACTGTCAATGTTAATCGTTCTCGCATAAATGATCAACTACGGTAAATCATAAGAATCTATCCAGTTTGCAAAGTAGAAAACCTTACAGAGAAGAAAAAGGAGTTAGTGATCATTACCAGTCTTCGTCATAGAGAAATCAAAAATTGTTGCCCGTGCAAAGCTAGAAAACAGTTAGATAAACACAATTATTCAAAAAGAAGGAAAAAACCTAGCCGGTCAGCTCTTGGACCTCAGAAAGTGGACCTTGACCCACAAAACACAGAATATTGTACCCTTAGTCTAGTCTTTGTACTTCCCCCTTTTAGCGTTCTAAATTTCCTGCTTCAGCCTGGTCCGTTCCGCCCTGTGAGAACAAAGCGTGCACCGACAAGAACCCAAGCGTCAAGCGTTGCTACGACCCTCTGCTCTGCGCCAAGCACGGCGAGACGGCGCCTCCCATCAACCTGTGCAAGGCTTGTGCCGACGACATGGCGTCGCCTCAGTCCATGAAGAACATCTGTCAGCCCATGCCGGCCACGAACAGTAGCGTTTGCCAGAACAAGGTAGCCATTCATCCAAGACGTGTGACAAGGAAGAGAGAGATTCAGGGATGCCAATCGTCTAGCCGAATCGCGGTGGGAACCTGCTTTGCGGAGGATTGCATCCGCTCCCACCAGTTTACGCCACTCAGACTGTGCCAAGAGTGCTTTGTCTGTCTGCACGACAACCCCGTCGCCAGTGGCCACGTCAGACACAGCGGGAGCGGTTGTGTCTGGGGCACGGACATGGATCGAGACATGATCGAGGCGGTGGTGATGCTGCTCAAGGAGACGTCGTTCCAGTTGGAGGGCGTAGAGGGTGAAGGTGGGTAGGAAGTGCTCAATTGCTTCAAAAGAAGTTGTTTATTTGCATGGAGATTGTTCAAAAATTGGACGCAAAAAACCACCATAATCACCACTAAAAATTACACACTTTAGTAAACTTTGATGCTCTGGGAGCATTCGTTCTGAACACAAAAATCAAAATAGAACTAAACAACTTTCACCAAAACGTAAATCCAAAACCACAACTCTGAAGTCTTCAAAATCAACGGGGAAATGAGTTTTTCCTTACAGGTAGTGAACTCACCTCACAAAAATTCAATTAAAAAATATTAAACGCTACAGGACAATGACTTAATTTTTGTGCTTCAGTAAATCAAAGTTCCCCTAGAGCATTGATGTTAGTTTTTTTTATTGTTTGAGTTAGGGCATTAGCAGGAAACGACCAAAAATATCCTTGTCTTACAATCCTAAGTAAGTGTAAACAGAAGAAAACAACTGGAAAGTGCTCCAAGCATTTATGATAAAGGGGCAAGAATACTCAAATAAAAGCCTCTTAAACTAGTATTGAAATGATAGCAGTATATGGAGACAAAAATCTGAGCAGCATGAGTCTGAACAGAATATACAGACTATCACTCCGAAGACAAAAATGTTGCCCGCAAACAAAAGCTCAAACCTGCTAAAACTCGTCTAAATCTGACCTTGGAAACAGCCGCAATTTGTAACGGCAAAAATTTAGTTAGCGGAAACGAAAAAAAAAAATTGCGGAAACGGGTCGAAACGGACTTCACGGTAATTATGTACACACCAAGGCATGTCCAAATAACACTGTCAAAAAATTTGGAAAAAGGGACAGTTGGGGTACTTTACTATTTAGTAGCGAACGGAAATCGTACGTTAACGCTAATCTTTAATTCTCTTAGAGGTTCCCAAAGTTAGTTCCCTTTTTCATAAACTATTCCCATAAGAGAATGTCTTCAATACTATCTACCCTAGCGCTGAAGAAGCGAATATAAATGACATGTTCAGGAAAGCGTCCAAAGTGGCTCCGGCAGCTCGAAGGAGGTCAAACATTCGGCAAGGAGATCGACATAATGAACGACGAGAGGCGAATGTTAAGTAGATTCGGAGTGTGGATGATGGTGGCTTTGTGTCCTCCCAATGCGGACGCTCCTCCTGTAAGTTAGCTAAGTCTTAGCAGGACTTGACCAAGGTCGGATTCTTGTTTTGAGTCAAACTTAGAGTGCAACCAGTTTCCTACAAAGCTGAGAACCTGGTTCCTTCACAAGTGACCCTACAAACCCCCTAAACAAGACCACACACAGCTTCCATTTCCAGGAAGCCATCGGCTACATCATGGCAATGATCTTCCAATGGTTCGCGACGACGGCGCTCCTCCCAAACGACGCCATGGGAGCGGCGTTGGAACAGCTCAAGACGGACTTTGTCTCCGACTGGCTCAACCTGGCCATCACCAACCACTACAACATCTTCGTGGAGACGCTCCACCCCAATCCCCCAGAATTCGCCCAAGTAGGCGGCATCTGGGACAAGCTCTCCACCCGGAAGGAGCAGATCAAGGAGGGACTCGCCAAGCTGCTGGCCATCATGCCCTACGACATCATCACCTTCGAGACGTGGAATCGCGTCATTCCCAAGTGGCTGA
This sequence comes from Steinernema khuongi, assembly GCA_016648015.1. Lineage (NCBI taxonomy): Eukaryota > Metazoa > Nematoda > Chromadorea > Rhabditida > Steinernematidae > Steinernema > Steinernema khuongi. Next base: position 22,089 of record JADLIF010000779.1, on the reverse strand, counting down.
AGGCGATTTCGGAGCAGATCGAGGAGGATGACCTTCCTGAGCTCAAGATCCAGCTATGGTAAAAGTCGACCTTCGGAGCTGTTCTACTTGGATTTCAGTAAAATATTCGAGGCCGACCTGTGCAGCCTACCCTTCGACACGAGCAAGATGTACGAATTTGTGAAGACTCGTTTTGCGAAAGGCAGCTTCGACGACGTGGCCGACGGACTGGATTGGATCCATGTAAGTCAAGAAGGTTGGGGAATGACAATACGACAGTGACAGTGAATAAGAAACAAGCACAAACTGGATTTATGAAACAGTTCGTCAAAAAATGTCAAAAACATACTGAAGCATAGTACAGTGTAGAAAAACCCAAAAATTAAAAAACATTCGAAGGCTGAAGTCGAGAAAGCTGGGGGATGATTATATGATGAAAATTAACGGAAGACAAATACAGTCTGGGCTCATGAATCATCCCCATTTTATGCTCGGATAGTTTCCCAAACGCATCCCCAATTCCTGACTACTTTCAAAAATTTAGAAACACTCCAAAGCTGAAACCACTAAAAATGGTTACCCATAAAACCGATGCTAAATCAAATTCACGGAAGAAAATTCTCTCTTTTTTATAAGGAAGTTTTACAGATTTTACTAAGGTCACATGTGGATCCCAATTCACCAAATTCCAGAAACATACCGTGTGTTACCCCCCTGACGGCCGACTAATACCGAATTGGGAGGCAGAAACCTTGCGGCAAAAATTAAAAAACATCCAAAGCTAAAACCACTAAATAAATAGTGACCCATAAAACTGATATTAAATTGAATTACGAGAAGAAATGAAAGGAAATTATCCCTTTTCTTACAAAGAAGTTTTGCATATTTCGCAATTTAGGTCATTTCTCAAGGTACAACATCTTCAATACACTGTCACAAAAATTCAGATTATAGGCTAATTTATTTCGTAAAATGCGTCCTTGGCGATAAGATAGGCGGTAGAAAAATTAAAATAAGAAAGCTCATAATTCACATTTTATATATCAAACTAAACACTAATGATATTATTGTCGTCAAACGCTCCTTTTCAGCTCCTCTCCCGAATGGAGATCTCCATCCAGCTGTCGACCCTTCTGGACATGTTCGACGCGCTCCTTTCTCGCATAAACGAACTGGTCATCCCGGAGTCCGACGAGATCGCCGAGTTCGACGACGGCACGGGCATCATGGCTATCCACGTTACCGTAATCGACATCTTGTCACAACAGGTACCTGTAGTCCCTTGTAAAGAACATCTAGTGCCTCTCTATGCCTACCTATCCTCCTCCCACAGTTTCCTCGCCTCAACGCTCTCTTCAGATGCACCTCAACGAAATCGGACTTCACGAAGTGTCCTCCCTCTCGGAGCAACTGTTCGGCACCTTCGCCGAACTGCTACAGTACTCCTCCAGCGGCAGCTACAACGTGGAGCACCGGTGCCAGCACCCCGAGATGGACCAGTTCTCCGACTGTCCTCCCTGTCAACAGGCCGCCTTCTTCTACCAGGTCCTCATGCAGATGACCGAGGTGCTCTGTCCCCGGCAACAGGTCACCATTTCCGTGGTGGAGAACGACGACGCTGACATGCCACCCACGGAGGCCGTGGTCACGTCGGAGACGGAGACGACGCCGTCCTACTTGAGCAATGTTCATTCACCTCAGGTGCAGCAGACCTCCACCAATTTCAGTGAGTTATTTGACTTTCAAAAATGAAAAACTATTGGCTTCTAGAACCTGAACCATTAGATTCACGGGGATAAGGGCTGGAGCTTAGTTTTGCTCTTTACTTGACATGTGTGGATGCCACTGTTAGATCGAAATGATATCCAGAAAAGCACATTCCTAAATATCAAAAATGAAAAAAGACAAAAAGAAAGTAAAAAAATTTTAAAAATAAATGACGGTTTAATTACAAAAAATTTAATTAATTCGTTTTTAAATATAACAAAAATAAAAGCAAACAACCGATGGAAAATCCAAAAATGGCTAAAATCTTCAGAACCAGAAAATCATTTTTAAACACCTTCTTTTTAAACACTTTAAACACTTTCCTTTTAAAGCGCTTTTAAACCCGTGGAACTCGAGTTTTCTCCGCTTTCTAGAGCTAGCCAATTGATTGGCTTTAAATATGCCGATTTTTTAACGCTTATACGTCTGTACATATTTAAGGAAAAATGAAGCAAAACCGTTTTCTGATCATAATTTTTTTCGCCCATTGATGTCACATATACCAAAAATCGCTTTTGACTCTTTCTTGAGAAAAAGTGTTGTGTCCTGGGGTTGCCAGACCCAGGACGCTGGTGACCAGATGCAGGTGTACAAAAATCTATTTGCACATCCTCTGTTTGACAACGAGATAAACAACAAGATTGGAACGGAAAAATTACCGAAAATTGTTCTTGAGTCTCCTTAAGGCAGAATACAAGATAAAGTGGATACCTAATAGCCGGTCCCGGGAGAAGACATTGCAAAAATAAAATTCTCTCAGAATGTGTTGGTCACTCGGAGCTCTAGGCTGGAATGGCGACAAAACCCGCGGTAATATCTAAAAAATTGTTTGAGTCTCCTTAAAGAAGACCACAAGATAGTCGACGAAGGAGATATCGACGATCTAGAGGAAGGAAAATTCTCATGGAATGTGCTGGTCAATCAAAGTTCTAAGCTGGAGCGGTAAAAAGCTGCTGTAATATGTGGTCCATCTTCTTAGAAATTGTGTTCTAGCAGTAACAGTAAACACCCTCTTAGAGTCACATCTTCAAACTCTTTTTTCAGTACCCAGTCCCGTAAAAGTCGAACTTTCTCCGCCCGAAGGAGGTCCCACCAAGAGCCTCCTCCAGTTCCACTCGGCCAGCGTCCAAGAAGAAGTGGAAGACCTGGAATTCGTTGGCATCCTGCCCACCGAAGAGATAGAGACGGCTATCGCGCAAGCGGTGACGCTGACGGAGACGGACGTGGGCAGAGAACACTGTCAAGTAGTCACGTCTACCCTGGTGGAGAACCTGAAAGGAACTCCTGTGAGTCCACAGACCCAAGAAGCCGAGAAGACCGAGTTCTGGGACACGTCCGTGGGTCGGTTCCGCTTCAGCATTCAGCAGTTACCTTCGCAGCTCAAGTTCATACGGTCGCTGTTGCTGGTAAGATCCCCAGAAGACACAGCCCCCTTCAAAAGACGTTCTAGAACATCGACGTAGAGATCGACCCGGACGTCCAGTACTTCCTCCTGAACACGTTGAAGTATCTTTGCCTGCACTGTGAGGCTCTCAGCAACGCGAGAAGGGAGCACAGAGGCTTCCTCATCTGGACCCAGGAGAATCTCCTTCTTCCGAAGCTCTGGCGCATGTTGAAGTCCGACTTCGCTCAGGTAGTTTTTATGCCCACTGCTGGGGAGGTCAAAAATTAGTCGTTTTTTTATTGAGAATAGCAAAATTCTGTTCATTTTTATGCATCAATAGCCATTCATCTCCGCAGAGCGACGGCCGCTGATTGGAACCGGTGCCACTGACATCCCTAGGCCTTTTTCCTCGGCCTTATGAGGTGTCCTTCTCAGGGGCGGTTGTGTGGTCCGGCGCCGTGATTAGCGCGACCTTCCTTGGTTGCCGTGACCGTCAAAGAATTCCAAAAATTTTATTCATTTTTATGCATCAGTAGCCGGATATAAACCCTTCAAATTCTGAATAGGACGTACGTAGATCAGAACGCTATTGTGGGCAACGTAGACCTACAAAAATCGTAAACTCGTCTACCGTCCAAACAAAATTGTTTGTGCAATGTAATGACCTTGCCTGTATAATGCTTCACAAAGAAATATCTAGATAATCTACCAACATCACACAAGAATGAACCTATCGATTTGGGCGTCATTAACTGAGGCCTTTTATACAAAAATTTGCTGCTAAAAACGTTACTTCAAAATACTACTTGTGTGGCCCGAATACTCTATTCAAAAATACTCTATAGGACTACTTAAGTTGAAGTTGGACGGCTGTAGATGTGGTCGTGACGATCTCCTTGTTGCTGGCGTGGGGCTCCACTCCTTCCGATAGCCAGCAATCATTTGATTGGCAAAGAACACAAAGCTAGAGAGCAACGGAAGGGCCCGGCCCTCACCGCCGACACAACGCCAATGTCTGCAAGCCAAAAAATTGTCCAAGAACTTGCCTTTAGTTCTGCATAATGTTATACAGAGAAATACCCAGATAGTCTGCCAACGTTACCCGATAATAAAACCTATTGCTTTGAATATGCCATCGTTCAACATGCAAAAATTAGGTACTAAAGATGCTACTTGAACATGGCAGTCTGGTGCAAAAATAGAAGCTTTCCTCTCTGCTGTGGTATGGCCTACTTCTAAAATGGAATTAAACCCACTCAAAATTGCACAGAAATGCGATCATAAAGCCAAGGGTCGCCTGTGAATAGTATCTATCATTTGCTAGATTCAGCGTGTTTCTACCCGCCATCACGTTGCAAAAATTTTCCAGATTGGCCAGCTAGCCGTGCTTCTCATCCTCCACGCCATCACCCTCCCCAGCGGAGAGGAAGTCTTCTGGACGACGGTGAACGCCGAGTTCGTCAGCGATAAGTGGGAAGTGCGCTTCAAGGCCGTGGAAAGGGCCTACGTCATTGCGCACATGATCGTCACCCCGGCCGTGAAGGCAAACAAACTGATCCAAACGTGCCTTAGCTGCGCCTTCGCACACCTTATCGCCTCAATCCACGACCCTAACGCCTCCGTCGCGCAGAGAGCCATGCTGGCTCTCAAGGCCATGCCTTCTACTGCCTTAAATGTGAGTTTTGGGCCCAGAGTAGCCTTTATCACTCGAGCCGCCTTCTTCAGCTGATGTGCCTCTGCCTTGAGTCCCAATTCGACTCCTGCATCCTGGACCGAGCCCTCATCATCCACCGAATCCAGCTCCTCACAACCATCGTCCCCGAGGAGAGCATCCTCACCTGGGACTTCTTCATCCAGCGCTTCGAGAGCATGGCTCTGGAGAGCCAGCTGAGCTCCAAGTCCGACAAGTCGGGCTTCGTGCAAGACCTGCTCCACTCGGACCCCATGTCCGACCTTTACCAGAGGAAGCTGAACAAGGCGCGCAAGGCCCTGAACGACGCCGAGACGGTCCGCTCCATTGTGAAGAGCCTCAGAGGACGATGCCTGAAGCACCAGTTGACGACGGCCATGCGCGGAGGTCAACCTGACAGTCAGGAACTCCCACCCTTCTCGCCGGCCCAGTCCGAGGACGGGTACGGTAGGCTGCGGGAGTTCACCGACGAGGAGAGCAACATGTGCCTGCTGCTGAACCGCGTGGTGGACCTGGAGAACCCGGAGCGTCACTCGGTCTACTTGACGGTCTCGCTGTTCGTCAGCTTCCTCTGCAACAAGAAGCTGAGCGCGCAGGACGAGAAGATGAACGCAAAGAAGCAATCCGTCCTACTGAGACACTTCAACACCCTTCTAGGATACAGTAATTCGGAGAAGTGTTTCACCATTCCGCCTCATAGGTTACGGTAGGTTCTGGGACGAAATACAGAAATGACTTACGGTATTGAAAGAAAAATAGCCAAAGATTTTACGGATTCACACTAGCAAAAATTCTATCACTACTTTCCTGTCGTGGGAACGCATTTCTCTGACCAAATCTTCTGAAGAAATTTTCAGATTCATGCAAATTGTCAGCTTATGTGGAGCATGAACCTTAAAAACACAACAAACCACATCACTTTGCACCACCACTTCCATCCTTCGTATGTTGTAGATGAAGTAGCACAAAAATCACACCAGAAAAAGAGGTCGCTAGCAAAAATTTCCTTAACTATGAAATTAGAGATTTACTGGTTTATTGTATCTTCGTTGGCTTTCGTTTCTCGAATACATAACAGGGCCCTCAAGACCATGCCTTCTACTCCCTTAATTGTAAGTTTTGGACCCAGAGTAGCCTTTATCACGCCTTCTTCAGCTAATGTTCCTCTGGCTCGAGTCCCGGGTCCCACAGAGGAAGTTGTCACGACAATTCCAACATTTCGCGTGTTTGTCAATAAAATCGCTTTGACGTTGGGATTCGAATTCAAAAACCGCAAAAATTTCGTTGGAGATGTTGTGTTATTGGAGACGTCATGAGAACAACAAAAATTAATATCTTAAAAATCGTACCTTTAACTTAAAAAGCTTTTAAAGACACAGAGACATTAGATACAACAAATTCCGGATCCATGCTATCGAAAAATACGAGAATCACAAAATGGAATTCATCATTAAACTAAAATTTTAGTTTTTTGTTCGTAGACGTTATTAAAGAAATTCCATAACCTCTACGTGGGCATACATGCCTTAGCAATAGTCATCTCCCCCTTACAGAAAATCTGCGGTTTGCAACGCGTTCCTCACCGGGCTTCCCGAGATCCTCGACTCGAACCTCCTCATCGGGAACCAGATGCTGCCCACTATTGCTCAACTCCTCCTCCACCTCCCGTCACCTCAGAAGCTCGCCAGCGACCATTCCATTGCCAACTACTCCCTCTACTTGCTCGACATTCCCTCCAGGCACTCCTGGCTGAACACCATCATCCTGATGCTGTACAAGGTCGGTCTTCGGGCGAAGGAGAAGCATCACGTGCCAAGTGTTTAAGTATCGATTCGACAACGCCCCGATCAGTGAAGTGATCCTCAAGCTGATGCTCATCGTCATCGCCAGCTTGGAGAGCCATGTCCACAGCTGCAAACCAGCGGCGACAAGTGCCACCACTTCGCCAGTGGCTCCGCCGACGATTGAAGTACCTGAGTGGAGCGATGAAAGCTCGGGTAAGTGGAAATCGCGTCTTATAGAGATACATCTTAAAACTAGAACTTTAGGAAAGCAGAAATTATCTGCTTTTCTTTTCTTTTTTTTCTAAAAAATTCTGCAAGAAAGGATGCTGGGTACAGAACCTAATCCAAAAAATTTTGCTTTACGACTTTGCTGACTTTGCTTTACAAAAATGACTTTGCTTTACATAACAGCTATGACTTTGCATGCCCTCCATCAGGTCCTCAATCAGGCTCCAACAATCCTAACTAAACAGCATTTACCCATCTTTATCCAAGCTTATGCGTTATAGAAAACCCTACTGGACTTTAGCCCAAGGGCCTCTCTTTCAGTCTTGCAGTCAGCTAGTGACCGAAGACTGGAAATATCCCTTTGAACTGTTCGTAGCAAATTTTATATTATATGGTTTACTACACCGTTTTAACGGGTTACTATAAGTATAAGTGGTTAAGTATAGGGAAATGATCTACGAAACATATGAAATTCAAAAATAACCAGAGAAATCATCTAGGGTAATGACTAGTGAATAAGAAGGCCAAAAATACGTCACTTATTTAAGCCATGCGAACCGCTTTAGACGCGCAAAAATCAGTGTTAGCTCATGCAGCACAAGATAATTCAAAGTATGTGGGTAGCATACATGCATGAATGCGTCTACGACGTGCAAAAATGCTAGGAAATATTTAAAAATACAGTCAAATGCGGTGAAAATTCTAAGAATCACAATCCGAAATAATGAAGGAGATGTATCCTAGCCCTATCCTAAGTGCCCCCTCCCTTCCAGGCAGCGACAAAGACGAAGAAGTCATAAAGGAGGAGGAAGACCACGAGGGCGAGGAATCTGTCGAAGTAGCACTCAAAGTTTCCGAGATCGAGCCACTGCAACTGGTGCGCCCCGAATCCCTCCGAGTTATGGAAGTGCCTGCTGTGAAGCTGATGACCCTCGAGGAGCACAGAGCCTCCTCCATGGAGGTCAAGGTGCAGCCGGTGTGCCGCATAGTCGAGCCGAGCGAACACCCCCCGGACCCGCATCCCTCCTACGTGAGACCCTTCAAGTCACACAGCTTCAAGGACACCGTCAAGCACCACAGTGTCAAGGACAAGAAGGGCAAGCGGAGGATGTCCAAGAAGCTGAAGATAAAGAGGATAGTGCCGAAGAAGACGCCCGTGGTGGCGGGTGTCAAGGACGGCGTCAGGCTGAGGTGTGGCTTCTGCCACGAGACCCTTGAGACCTTCGACGAGGAAAGTCTTTCGCTTTGTCTCATCGCCGTGGAGACCTTCCTGCACAGAGATCCGGCTATGGGCGCGCCGCTGCTGTTTAGGATTGTGAAGACAGTGGCAAGGTGGGTTGGATTTCAAAGCTACGAGGTATTCTCACAGGGATCTGTATCTTTTGTACGTTCTAGAATCCATGGGATGGTATTCACCTATTCTTTCTGACTTCTAAAACGGTGTTGTTGTACAAAGCGTGGGCTAAAATTCTCAAAGAGTTTCTTATAGGAGTTTTATAAGATTGTTACACTGAACACAGTGGCAGAGAAATGTAGATATCATTATCAAAAACACCTACTTGGCTAATTGGGAAGCTATTCAGATAAATTAAAATTCTCTGAGAATCCCTGATATCCATGGTTAATAACAAAAATTAAAGGAAACCGGAACAGTCTAATCTACAGCTCTTAGATTTTTAGAAGATGAACATCTCTCCTGTTCCACCTGTTCCAAAAAAGGTGTCAACAAAAAAAGATTCTGCTCTTACGCTGGACACATTACCACAGAAATGTGGAGATCATGATCAAAGTCACCTACTTGGCTAACTAGGCAGCTATTTAGATAAATTGAAAGCCACAACGTGGGTCGTTCTTCCCTTCCTTCCTTTCGCATTTCGGATCCCATAATATCCCTTTGCACAAAAATTTGACCATCAAAGAAACTTCCCGAACTTTCTCTAACAGTATGAGATAGATGCGAACCTCCAACCGATCATCAAAAATAATACTGTCCCGTGATATTATTGTTAAACTATTGACGGAAACGTGAATCTGAAAAATATCGACCTGGGTTGGATTTTAAAGGTAGCTTTCACGAGGTATTCCACAGGGGTCTGAGGGATCTCAATCCTTTGTACGTTTTAAAAAATTCACCTATTCTTGCTGACCTCTAGCACGGTGCAAAGACCGGGACAATAAGCATCAAAAAATTAAAGATAAATTAAAAGCCACAACTTGGGTCGCTCTTCCCTTCCTTCGCATTTCGGATCATATGACTTTGAGGGCTGCGGCTAACATTATGAGATAGCTGTAGAAGGTCCAAATCAAACTTTAGCTTCGCCAACCGACAATCAAAAATGATACCCTCCCGTCATATTATTGTTAAACTATTGATGGAAACATAAATCTGAAGAAAATTGACCCATAAAGGAAAAGGCTGTGAAAAGTAATACGCAAAAATTCCTTAAATAGTTTCCTAAGGATACATTCCCATAAAAATGTTTAAGATCATCACTAAACTTATGAGATGGACGCAGAAGGATGCGAAAACCGATGATGAAAAATGATACTCCCCCGTGATATCGGTGGAAACGTAAATCTGAAAAATATCAACCTTGTTTTCCGCAATATGTTCCCAAAAATTCCTCGAGGTTCTAACGTTACTCTGAATACAGTTTTATAAAAATGTGGGGGTTGAGCAAAATTGAGCAAAAATTGGACCATTAACTTTCAGAACTTCCTCTCCCTACATTCCACACCTCCCTCTCCTTCAGGTACGTCGACCACCCGATGTACCCGTGGCACGACGTGAACATGTTCGTCACGGGCAACAGCCGGAGCGTCGCCAAGCAGCTCCTCCGCGTCGTGCTCCACCAACTCTCCAACAGCGGCATCGCGTTGCAGCTCTTCGACAGCCCGGTCGAGAAGCCGACGAGCTTCTGGAACATCATATCCATCTCACTGCTGGACTTCCAGGAACTTAACCCGGTGAACCTCATCCAGAACCTGCTAAACGACATGTTCGAGGACTGGCCCTCCAGGATGTCCAGGATCCTGCACAACCTGTCGGCGTATGTCGCTCACGTGCCCTGCGACACCTACATCACCAGCTGGAGCGCTGTCATCGCCAGCATGGAGACCTTCTTCAGGAGATACTACACTCAGGTGAGCATCATCCGAGTGTTCAGAGGAAGGACAGCTTGTTAAGGTCACCACAGAACACGCGCAGACGTCGATAAAGACGGAGCTGAAGTGTGCAATTTCCATAATGAACGTCGTCTTGAAGGTCCAGAACTTCTCCACTTTTAAGGTAGGCAAAGTCACTCTACATACACTGGCGTCTTGGGTCGGGCTTCTTGAATGAGCAATAAAATCAGAAAGCTCAAAAATGCGTACTAAACCAGTGCTAACATTGACCAGAGACCATAGGCACCAATACGTTCACTGAAGTTAACTCTAATAACCACGGATTTGAGATACTCGGACAGAGATCGTGAGAAGATGGATACCCTTTGTTGTGAACAAAAATAATGCTTAAGCCCCCAATAGAACGACGCTTTGTGCACAATCAATATGGAAAAAAAGAGAGCAAAAATGAATGAAAAAATATTCAAAAATTTGCAAAATCACTAACAACAAGCAAAAAAATATTAAAAATTACGACTTAAAGCGGTGTCACCAAAAATAATGGTTAAAATTTCAGTGGAACAGAAGTTGCTGTCTGATGAAAGATAATAATCAGCATTAATCAGAGTCATGTGCGAAATTGTTCGCAAAAATGCTGCTCTTTAGCCTGTACCAGCATTGACCAGAGACCATAGGCACCAATACGTTCACTGAAGTTAATTCACCAAAAATAATGGTTAAAATTAAAAGAGACCAGAGACCACGAAGTTAACTTTAATAGCCACGAATTTGAGATACTCGGACGCAAGCCGTAAGAAGATAGAGACCCCCCCCCCCCTAAGGGCTCGTTCATAGTTAAAGTCATGCGGCATGCGGCCGAACAAAAAAGTCAAAAAGGCCGCATGCCACATGACTTTAACTATGAACGCACCCTTATTGGACAAAAATAATGCTTAAGAATAGGAAGACGCGTTGTGTACAATCAATTTGGAAAAATGAACGCAACGAATGGCGAATAAATTTTCAAAAATTTGTAAAATCACTACTATAATAACACCACTACCATAATGTCACTGATCTATTATGAAAATATTGATTGAATAAACACTTGAAAGAAGAGGTTGTTTTACAAAGAATAATTGCGAAGAAAGTAAGATAAAAGTAGCTCCCACTCACAGTCACTTGCGCCATGGGTTTGGACCTACTAAGGATCGATCCATATCCTGAAATGCCCATGTGCCTGTACAATCAAAAATAATGCTTAAACTCCCATTGTGACGGACCTTGGCATCTGATCAAAAGCAATAATTATTCAAATTTGGACGTGAAATAATTAAAAATTACCTAACTTGAATCTCCAGAAATTTCGGTCACGCCTGAAACTATTCCTTAGCCAAAAAACTACAAATAAGATAAGACAGAAGTAGCTCCCACTCACAACCCTCATTTAGTCGAGCGCAGCCCTGGTGGACGCCTTCTCCAAGTGGGTGAACGAAGCCATCCACGAGTGCAAGGTGGAACTGATCGACCTACTGAACATCTGCACGGCTTGTAACCGAGCCCTTATCAAGGTACCCAATATCTTCTGGACGATTCTACACCCCCTTTATAGGAGAGGGACAAGCAGTGCATGACGCGTTCGGTGATCTCAGAACTCGTCCAGGCACTGAAGTTCAAGTGCAACATGCACGAGGCTAACTACATGACCATCGTGAATGTGATCCTACAGGACGCGGGAGAGACCGTCAGTGAAGATATGACAGATGACCAGGTAGGTAAGAAGTCCTTGCCTTACCTTTCTATGAGGATCGATGAAAAATACGCAAAAATTCATTCCACCCGTTTTAAGCACTAAAAATCCACGCATTGCAGTTCAACACGGCAGCCTGTGAAGTAGTAAGGCCGCTCCTAAACGAGATCCTCGACTTCATCGCCGACATGCACGTCCTTTCCAAGCTGAAGAAGCAGATCAACAACGACACCCTTGGAGGCGACCTGAAGGCGGCTCTCGCCCAGGTCATCGCCATCGAAATGAGTCGCACGAGCGCCAGGGACTGTAGAGCCGTCGCCCGCTTCATCCCTTGGCTCATGTCCCCACCCAATGTGACCCAAGCAGCGGCCAATGCCTTCGCCGAATCCGTCACCAACGTGCGGATTCTGTCGTGGCTCCTGCTAGGGGCGCTCCACGCGAGTCCCGGATGCCTGCCCGTGCCCATCGAGTGCAGCAATCACATGGCCGACTATATTCATTTCGTGCTGGCTGGCTTCGCTGACCAGAGCAAGGTACTTGGACTCTAATTCACGCCTACTTGTGCCTTCCAGCAATCCGTCGTGCACATGTCCGCCCTCTTCCACGCCTTCCACCTCTGCCAGCTGTGGACCGTATACTGTGAGCAGGCTTCAGCCTCTAGCTACGACGCTGGCCAAGAACAGTTCTCCAGCATCCTCGACTTCTGGGCCCGAGTCACGCCGGCCATCCTCCAACTCCTCTCCCATTCCAAAGTGGTATGCTTAGGCTCACCATGGCCCAGCTTAGAAAGCTCTTTCAGCTGGCCGACATGGTCAATCTCCACTTCGTGAACACCATGCAGTCCCTCCAGCAGGTCAACAGCGCCGTCCTCTGCCAGCTCTACCCAATGTGGCAACCCATCCTCACCGCCTACCACTCCCAAATACCCAGCCAGCTAAGAATCAAGCTCGACTCCACGGAGAACCAGCCCGCGATCCAGATGCAGCCTCTCGCTCAGTGGCTGAAGAAGGTCCGCTACAAGATCTCGCAGATAGAACTCCAGACCTCGGCGGCGTCGCCGTTCTACAACGTTTGAAGCCAAACTGATCCACTGTGTACGGGTGAATTGTGAAGCAATCGACGAATGCTTTAGATACCTAGTGTCAGGTGTAGAGATGGGCAAATAAACTAACCGAACGGTTTTTTCACTGAATTTTTCCATTACTTTTCGCGTTTTTTTCACCTAGGCTACAAGAGCCGCTGTAGTTCTATAGGAAACAGGAAAAAACGAGAACATGAGAAAAGAAAAAGTTTCCAAAAAAACCGTTCGGTTAGTCGATTTGTCCATCGATTTGTCAGGTGTGAATATGTAAATAAATGCGATTTGAAACAACAAAAATTAGTTTCACGAGGGGTACTAATCCTACAATAAAAAATATAAACCAAAAAACTACGGTAGACTAACCGTAACTGTTAATGTGTGTCCATATAAATATATAGAACAGTAGGAAAAGAGTTTCCGTTCAAGACCTTAGATCAGATTACCGTCTTTACAAAACTAATGTTTGCAAAAAGCAAAAGGCTACACAGTCAACCATTCAAAAATATGAAAAAAAAACTACGGTAGGCTAACCGTAATGTTTTATTGTGCGTCTATAAAACAGTAGGAACAGAGTTCCCACAAAATTTGATCAGAAAATGCATAGAGTTGACATGCTGTGGCATGCTACCCCCTCGGCATGTTATTCTCACGAGGGGAAAATAGTTCTGCAACCAAAAATATAAAAAAAACTAAGGTAGGCTTACCGTAACTGTTAATGTACGCCCATAGAACAGTAAGAACAAAGCTTCCGTTCAAGACCCATGTCACTGTAAGGGAAGAAGATTATTTGCAATGCTTGCACAGAGCAATGCGAAGTCGCATCGCTTTTCTATGCTATTGACATATATTTACTCCTTATAAGGACCACAAACCAAAAAATCACCACCAGGAATCAACGATGACTAGCAAGAACGATTTAGATCGTTTGGTTCCCGAGACGATCAAATACAATCATGGAACCTACCGTCGCCATGAGAAACTCGGTTCCGGTTCCTTCGGAGTCGTCTTCTCCTTCAAGAAACCCAGCGGCACGAAGGTAGCCCTGAAGGTCCTCCATCCAGAGGATGAAGTCGAGATGCTCCTTGCGAGGACAGAACTGGCCCTGTGGAGTAACCTCAACCACCCGAACATCGTCCGCTTCCTGGAGAACATCACGCAAGGGGAACTCTTCATGTTCATCATGGAATATACGAGTGGTGAGACCCTCTTGGAGTTCATCTCCGACGACAGAGGCCACTCCCCTTCTCGCTACCTTCGCCACATCTCGTGCCAGCTGATCTCCGCCGTTGCCTACATGCACTCCCAGGAAGTCGTCCACCGCGACATCAAACCCTCCAACATCATCTTCTTCGGCAAGCAGACTGTCAAGATCTGTGACTTCGGTCTCGCCAAGAAGATGATGGTTGACAGTAACGGGGTCGAGGAAAAGACTCGCAACTCCAATGGGACTGAGGTGCTATTCTCGCCTGGCAAAACTAACGAGCAGGAAACCTTGGCCACCCGCGACGACGTCTGGGCCCTCGGAGTGACCCTTCTCTGCCTCTGGGTAGGCAAATATCCCTGGAAGTCGGCTTTAATGACGGACGTCAACTTCTTCCAATGGGTAAACTGGCCGGAGAAACATCAATACTTCGGACGGCTCAAGCGCAACAAGGACCTCTACGAATTGCTCAGGAACATCCTCCAACCGAACGAGGAGTCCAGATGGACCGCCGAGCAGGCGATGAGGTCCAAATTCGTGCACCGGGATTCCATCGTTGATAAAGCGAAGAACACCATCATCGAGTACTTTGGGTACGTTTCAGAGAAGTGGTTGAATCTTAGTGGCGGCAAGCCTAAGCTGGAAGGAGGTTTTCCGAACCCCAGCAGCATGCCGCAGCCGGAAGACTGTTCGCCGAAGCCTGACAGCAAGCCGAAGACGGAAGACTGCTCGCCGAAGCCAACAGCGAATAGCTAAGAAATACACCAGTGGCCTTCTTTTGTGTTGCATCCTTATTTTAAAGGAATAAAAAACTCATATCTTGTGAAGCGATACAGTATACTTTAAGGGAACAACGACAAAGTTACTTTATAAAGTGTTCAGTTATAACTTTAGGCTTCTGAAAGAAATACAGTCAGAGGATTTTCAGAATTCTGGTCCCCAGCCATCTCACCTTAACCATGGGGAACGGCAATGCGGTCCCACAACGCTCTGCCTGAACACTTGCCACTTCCGTGCGGTCGCATAGCAATTGCCTTTCTCGTTTTCTTGTGCGCTTTGGCGATTCTTTGTCCACACCTTTTTCTACGATATCCCCATGGCCGAAGCCGTAGCTCGCTATCTAATCTAAATGGTTTCCAGTAGCTCGTCTCGTGGCCAAGGCTTCATGGAAAACTAGCGACGGTATTCCTTCGTGTTTTTCAAGGTCGATTATGATGCGTTCCGTGCAAACCATTTCTCTCCGGACTGTTCTTGTCCCATCTCTGATTCCTCGTGTGTTCCAGAAAATGAAGCTCCTCACGCATAACTTCCTGTGCTCCAATTTTCTCAAGAACGTCACGACGGGTTACCCGCTCATCCTCAGAGCAACGAAGCTGGAGGTAGTCGACACGGTCCTTCTTGAGCCCGGATTCTTATGCTGAACAATTTAGGGACCCAAAGAATGGAACGCGACGCCAGAATTCTTCGAGAGGATTCTGCCCCGGATCGACTATGGCGTCCTCTACAAGACTGTGCAGGATCTAAAGGAGCACCCAGAGACTGGCTACACATTCGAGCACTTCGAGCATCTCCCCGTGCCCGTCTCCAAGGAATGGCAAACAGTCGATTTGAGCAAAGACGAGAACGAGAATATCCTGAAGGCGGTAAGTAGATCTTCGTGCTTAGAACGTGGTGTAATGGTGATAGTTCAGGTTACCGAAGCTTTGGGAGTAGAAGTCGTCGAGGGAGAGCTGCAATGCCCCGAATCCAACCGTATCTTCCCGATCTCGAACGGCATTCCCAACATGCTTGCCAATGAAGATGAAGTAGCGTGAGCAGAATCTGTATAATCATTCGTTGTTGATTCTTATTGATGTTGTTACGTTTGTGTTGTCCCAGAAAACTATTTTTGTGTCCGAAGTGGAGAAGCAACCCTTATGGTGCTCATTCGAGATCGAAACTTCGAAATCAAGCCATCTCTGGCTCTATATCGTGATCTAGTGGATGGGCTGTTGGAACAGGGTGTGCCTTGCGTGGTCGCAGTTTCAACCCCGTCCTGAACACCAAGGAAGCCATCCCCAGTGCAAATACGATATATGGTAAAGTCAATCGTTTTATTTCACAAACTTTCAGTTCCACAGTACCCTCTCAGCGGCAATGTGTGGTCTTCGTGCTGCTGCGGTGACAGAACGATGCTTACATTTGATCGACGACAAATCTCCAGGACTGTATCGCCTTTGTCCCTCTCCTTCAGTTCCTTCGCGTGCGGCTTCTCGTTGGGGAAGGTGGAGTAGTAGTCTTCTAGAAGTTGGTTGGCGAGGTGGTCCTTAGTCACTGCGACGATATGCATCCGGCATTGAGGACACTTGTAGCCGCATATGCAGTTACAGGAAGGTGGCTGCGCGAGGAGGGTACTGAGGCAACTAGAGCAGTATCTGTGCGCACAGCCGCTCAGAACCATCGGGCGATGGAGAACCCCCAAGCAGATGGCACAGGTAAGCTTCTCCTTCACAGAGCAATAGTAGGAGTTGAGCCACTTCTTTGCTGCGTTGTATTCTTCTTCAATCTCTTGAATCTTCCGTTTACGGGTAGCATGGGACGATACTGGGTTAGTACCTGTATCGTCAGTTACAGTAATCTTCTTGTTCCCTTTGGTACGGATAGCCTCGTATACGATCTGAACTTCGAAGTCATCGTCAGGCTCTTCATTGCTTCTAGCCATCCTTGACGTTTGTACCGTATCCACTTGGCTAGCACTGGAAGAGCGCTTTTCTCCAGCAGCTCGGTGACTATCGCCAGAAGAAGCCATTGCTTGTGAACGAATTGCTTAATTTATTCTTATAAATACAAGTTGGCATCAGTGGCCTCGCTTTTACGCTCAAAGCATCGCTTCTTCGTATTCAAGCATCACTGTAGTGCGTGGCCGATCTTTCTAGGAATTGGTGACGTTGACCCTCGTGGAACCTCCCAGGCCACCTCAGTTTCCAAACCCCCAACGAGGTGTTCTTAATCGTATTTTTATTAACACTATTTTTGTTACGCTTTGATGCTTCCATGTTTTGTTCGTTTCTTTTACAGCAATCACTATTTACATATCGAGATCCTCCTCCTCCGCTTCTCTACAGTAACTCAGATGAGACACCCTCGGCCTTAGCACCGACAGCGGCTTCGTCACTGTGTTGTGGGCGCTGCTCTCCACCGTGGTGCATACCGTATCACAGGCCGAGGCCAGCATGGCGCTTATGGTCGGCGAGACCTCTTTCATCTCCATCAGCTTCATCTCCACTTGACACTCGGCACACCCGTTGTAGGCGCCACCCACCACAAGTCGTTCCAAGAGGTGAGAGTGCGCGCAGGTCGGTCCTTCGGAACCCTTTTCCACACTGCACAAAGAAAGGGAGATGAAATAAATAAGTTTAATTGCAACAAAGGGATAATCATACGAAGGGAGATCGTGATATGGGTTGGGGAAACGGGAGTTTGGGACGTGGACATGGGTTACGGTAACGAGGACTCAGAGGAACGAAGAAAACTCTAACCGTCTTTTGCTCTGAAGTGCTTGCTTGATCTCGGAGTTGTTGAAGCAGAAGAGATAAGCGATGAGGACGCTCTGAAATGGAGGAATCATAATATTTTCCATTAAGAGGAATCAAACTATGTGATTAGGAGTTGTTATAACAAGATTTTTTCTTAATTTTTGGCTTTAATTGCCAGAAGTTGTAGCTTGATTTTTGGCTGTTTGGAATGCTATCCTTGATAATTCCACAATTAGATCGGTTTTATTGCCATTTTGCTGCTTATTCTCATCTGCTCTGCCTAAGAGTTTCCACGCGTCTCGGGGCGGGTTCGACCCCGCCCTCGGTCCCACATTTTCTTTCTCTGTTCTTATATTTTTGAAATATGTACTGTTCCAATTTCCCTATCGTTTCAATTAAAAATAACTCCAAAACTCACAATAAGACTGTTGTAGATGACGTAGAACATGTGTATGTGGATGTTCGTCACCACGTCGGGGCTGGTGGCAAAGACAACGATGTCGATAATGAAGTAGACGCCTCCCATGGAGAGAAGCACGCAAATGGTGGACTTCAGAAGTTTTGTATACTTGTAGCGACCATCAAGATGGTCATCGAGACAGAGCTTTTTGTAGAGTTGTGCGAAGAGTAAGATCGTGAAGAAGAAGTTCGCCACGGAGAACATTCCAAGGGGCGTTTTAAGAAGCCAAACGAGGTTAGGGTTACAAGACTGGATCCAACACCTGGAAGCGGATGTTCGCGACATTCTTTGACTATGTACTTACGGACTGTTGCTGTAGAGTTCCATAAAGACGGCCCAAATGGAGACGAAAACGAAGGGAACTCCTGAACAAGCACGATAAGCGGGTGAAGGGTTGGGGGGACATACCCCATCCGGTGATCATGAAACGTTTGCAGGATATGTCTCCGTTGAACACGGATCGGTAGATTATGCTGAACAGATAGTAGCCTTCTATGGAGATCCACACGTAGCTCGCGAAGATCGAGTAGTTCCAGAGGAAAGAGAACGCTTTGCACGAGAAGTTGAGATCAGTTATCAACTGAAATGATAGACGAATAAATTTAAAAAATCATATTTTTGTGTCCGACACTGGCGACAGTTTTTTTATCTCTCATTTCCATGTTTAAACAAAGATTTATGACAACTTAGGCTTCATTTAGCAATTTTTATATTTAGAACGTTAGAATGTGTTAGGCGAGAGGTGAGATGCTCTACATAGATTTGCTTAAGAAGTTATGTAGTAGTTGTGTCCCTTTCTCTTGTGATTTCTGCCATTTTTGTGCTTTTTTAAATTCTAGAATTTTTGCAGCTTCATTTTGCAGTAAACCGTTTAAATACTTGCAATGAATCGGTTATATTTTTGGCCTTTGTCTCTTCCGGTTCGTCGTGGCTTTGACTTCACGTCCAGTCAACACCTTTTTTCCACTCTTCCTTTTTTCCAAAGTATTAAAATAACATTTTTAATGTTCAAAAATAGATTTATATGGTTGGTTGGGCTTGACTTAGGCAGCAACCAAAGATCAATAAACTCTAGATTTTTTCACGCGTCTCGGCGCGGGTTCGACTCCCACCCCGACCAATACTTTTTATTTTCCCTTTTTTTGCATTTGCACTTACCCCGTCACATTTCTCCGACCGATCAATCATGTTAAAAAACAACGAATCGGCCACCTCGATGCTACAGGTGAGCATGCGCGTCAGTAGAGCCAAGAACAGGTTAAAGTGGATGCGATTCCTCAGGCAGTGCAACTTCTTGAGCCAAACGAAGAAGAACATCGCCAGTGTGAGACAGAGCGCCGAGAGAAGGTAGCCGAACAGAGCGGCGATGCGGATTTTGTACGCGATGGAGAGAAGCTGAAAGGCGGGAAGTAGGAGGGAGCGTCAGACTTAAGCATACGCTTTCCATTCGCATCTCTTGGTAGGCATTCTCGTCGCAGTAGGCGTATCTGTCGGCTAGAGATTCGGTCCGGTCCCAGGTTCCGTTGGGGAGACAGCGTAGGGATACGGTATGCTCTGGAATAGTTAGGTCTTTTGTTTTTTTCGCGGTGGAATTTTTGTAATTAGGGAGCTCGTTCTCTGACCAAGTTTTTAGGAAGGGTTCCCAAATTTAGCCACTGTTTTGTCCCGGCCATTTTGTACTGTATCTTTCACTTGGTTATCTTTCCTACATCCTACTGACAAGTGATGTCCTTGGGGGTCACCGGAAGTCTCATTGTGTCTCGCAGACTTTTGAACTATCGGTGAACATTGGTCTCGGCACGGTTCACGTGATGTCACGACCGCTTTCTTCGGCGACAGACGCGTGGAATGGTGTGAAAAAGCAAAGGAGCAAGGAGGTAGACACTCCTAGGCTGATAAGAGGCTCGTCGCAACTCTCTGGCAATGGCCCTCCAAAGGCGATTACAGGGTGCCCTCGGTGGGTTAAGCTAATTTCCTGGCGATTATCTGGGGAAAGTGCAAAGTATCACTGGTACGGTTAGCCAGCAGGAGAAGTCTATGGGAATGTTTTGCGGCCAATAGGAAACGGAACGCACTTGACGATGAATAATGCGAGAATATTGGAGGATTTCATTTTGCAAATGCATACCTCGAATCGGGCTGTTGATGACCCAGCTGACACAGGACATGACGGCCGTGTGGCCAGGTGCCGTTGCATTCCAGCAGGCGATGTTGTCGAAGTAATATGGGCAGTGATCACCTAAAAACATTGATGAGCATTAATAATTTGTAAAAAAATGCAGTGAATTATGTTATTCTGCATTTTTAAAGAGATTATTAAATGGACGCCTGAGGCCGGACATGAACTCGCTCCGAGATGTTTCATACTTCTTGTGCCTCAATTTAGGAAACTGCTCGGCTCGGGTTCGAATCCCCCCGAAGAACCTATTTTTCCTTTTCGCGAATTTGATACAATTTTGGCTTTTTCTCTTCCTAGAATATCTTTTCCCCAATCAAAGAGCTAAGAACTACAGTATACAACATCCTTCTTTGACAAACCACTTACCAGGAACGTCGACCACCGCATTCAACCTCCGACAGGCTCCATAGAAGGCTCGCGCACGTCTCGAGTTCACCTTGGGGTCAGTGGAGACGTTCACCAGAAACTGCTGCTCGAGCACTTCGAACAGTTGCGACGCGTTCATCGTCGGCCATCAGCAGTCGCAACTGGAATTCGCCGTTTGAGTCCGCCGCCCCGCACCGCCCCTCGCCGGACGCGCCTTATCAGGTGCCACTGAGCCGTTAAGCACGCACAAATGACACGCGACCAAACAGATAAGCGACGGCGCCAATTCGATGGGAACTGTTGGAACGGTGCCACGACGGAAATGGTTAAGTAGTGTCTGATGGGTGTTTTGAAGTGAGTCCAGGTCACCTGCTTCGCGTCAGAAATGAATATAAGCCGCTGATAAGGAGATAATGATGGAGAAAAGAAGAAAACAACGGATTAATCGACAGAAAAAAATTTTGGCTCTGGGGCGGACTCGAACCCGCACCGAGCCGTTTGGCACTGCTCATCAGAGAAACTGCATAGGTACCAAACGGCTCGGGGCGGGTTCGATTCCGGGCTAAAATTTTGATTAATTATTCAATCCGTGCATTTGAAGAAATGTTTTTCTATCAAGTACAAACGTTCACAGATCCATAAAAACACAAATTTGGCCACAAATCTCAAACACCAATCTTCCCCTAATTGTCGCGAATCAGAGCACGAAATTTTCTATAAAACGTTTCCAATTACCAAAATGACCTTTTTGCATTTGACAGGACAGTGGCGTTGTCTAATGAGATAAGGCTGCAAAAAGCGGAAGCTACACGCTGCATAATGGACCCCGCAACGTTCTTGTCGTCCTGGACGAAGTCATTAGCTGATGGGTGCTTCGCGTTTAATGCGATAAATTTCGCCCAAAGAAGTGAGCAGAGCACATCGCATGACCGTTGGGCGAGCGGAGTCGATCGGAGGGTTCACGTGAGAGATAAAAGCGCGCGTGTAGCAAGCTGGAAAAAGGCTTGATAAGGCGCTGTTCGCAGAAAGAAGGATGCAAAAATGAAGGAGTGGTGCTTGGACGGATCGAGGAATGGTGCCTGATCATTGATAGCGAAAGAGCAAACGCCAAAGGACAGTCATGTGGAATTCCGAATCGGAAATGGTTGAAAAAGCAATGTTTATGCCCTAGGCGCACGTTGAAGAACGGACCATTGAGTCAACCTTCTATTTCGAGAATTTCTCTACACTCGTGAGGGAGTGTATTCCGATTACCTTACGAGTGTGGCACTTTCAGAAAGTTCAGTGCATGTGAGCGTTTAAACCAGGGTTTAAATTTAGAGAGGAAAAAGCATATGTTTAGGAGATGCATTCTGACGCGCTTCTTCTCCCGCTGGTTCTCATCGATGACCAACTTACGAAACCAACGGTGTGTTAAATCATAGCGCTGATGTACAAAAATCTTCTGCCTATCTTGCCTATCTTACAGTGCGATCTTGGAACTAGGCTTTCTGGTGTATATTGTACCAACTCCTGCTATATGCACATTGGTTTCATCTAAGGGAACCACAGAAACACTTGAGTACAAAAATCCTAGGAAAAATGCTAGCCAACGAGTTTT
>JADLIF010000778.1:0-12098 GCA_016648015.1 Steinernema khuongi | reverse complement strand
TTAGGTTTTCACCGAAAATCCGAATTCCTAAAAGCGGCCAGAATAGGGGTAATCGATAGCGCTGAACACGATGCACAGGGTTTCAGAGCGCGCAGAGGCTTAGAACACCGCCTAAGGGCGATTTTCCTGAGAAGAAGTCTGCAAAGAGTGGTGTGAGAGAGCGCAGACGAACAAAGAAGTCTGCGAAGGTTCTGTGTGGTTCTGCGCTGTTCTAAGCCTCTGCGCGCTCTGAAACCATGTGCATCGCATTCAGCGCTATCGACTAGCCCTAAAACGACTCTTCTAAGGACTTTGGATTCTGGACCCGATTTTAAAAAAACAATGATGGTACCATCATGGTTTTTTAGGTTTTCACCGAAAATCCGAATTCCTAAAAGCGGCCAGAAGTGGGGTAATCGATGGCGCTCAACACGATGCACAGGGTTTCAGAGCGCGCCGAGGCCTAGAACACCGCCTAATGGCGATTTTCCAGAGAAGAAGTCTGCAAAGAGTGGTGTGAGAGAGCGCAGACGAACAGAGAAGTCTGCGAAGGTTCTATGTGGTTCTACGCGGCTTCATGTGGCAAATATTCTCCGTCATTAAAATGTAGCACAGGGAAATAGCTAAAAACAGCGTAAACACTTGATTCGAGGAAAAAGAAAAGTTCGCACAGCAGCGGGATTCGAAACCGGACTGACCGTTTGTTAATCGAAACATCTGCCACTACACCACACGATCACCTTTTGTTAACCTTTCGCAACCGGACTTACCATCGCTGTCGTTCAAAAGCAAACGTTTTTTGGTTCCGTAGGTAGGAAATGTTGAGTTAGGGCCGCTCTCGCTATGTGCGCTGTAATACTTACACCTAGGACTGTCATTCACACCAGGTTTCGTTAAAATCTCAGGCGGACACTTGGGAATATTTACATGTAAGTTTATTTACGTGCCACAAAATTTATTGATGTTGATGCTTGATCTTGTATGGTCCTTTGTCGGTTTTTTCCTCCAAATATTTCAAGCGTCATTCACCCTATGACTTCTCCTGGGAAATATCGCACGCCATTGAATTTACCGCATGTTTTGCTCCGTAGCGATAACAAAACCTTTTGTTTGCGGAGATCGCCTTTTCTTCGTGATCTTGCTTTGCGAAACGTTTTCTTTTCTTTGGTTTTAGATACCGCAATGAATGAGAGCGACGTGGTGGCCGAACATGAAAGGCGCTACGCAGTGGTGCGTTACATAATATTTTCAAATACTGTACTTGCTCTTCCTCTAAATGTCCTCACAGCTTATCTGATCATCTTCAAATCGCCGAAGCATCTTAAAACCTACAAATACCTACTGTTGAACATTTCGGTAGGACAGAATGAGGATGCTTAACGGTAAGATCCTCTTGTTGTAGTTCTGGGTCTGCCTCACGGACGTGCTACTTGAGATCTTCTACTTGCCTCTGGCCAGGTTAGAAATATTCGGTATCTACGCCACTGGAATCGCAAGCTCGCTAGGTTCCGACAGTGGATTCTTATGTCTCGTAAGTTTGTTTATCTACTTAAGCTTGTTGATTAGTCATTTAGGTTCTATGTGCCTTTTGCTTCGGCGAATACCTCGTGGCGCTGCTCTTCGCCTTCATCTATCGCTATTGCGCATTGCGAGAAGTCAACTACTTGTTTGGAGTCCAATTAAAGGTTTCCCACTACCGGATGGCAGCCGTCATTCTCATGTTTATTCCACCAGGGACGTTTTTGGGGGCGATTGCGATGAGTTACAAACCTTACGGCGAATTTATGAGCCAAACCATGACAGTAAGTGTTAGCCAACAATCCCTATCTAGTCTATATTCCAGGATCATCCTGAGTTTACGCCTTACTTCGGACGCGTGCCCATCTTTGGTGTTGACAAGAAAAAGTTTATCATCGGCTGTGGGACCATCTTCTTCTGGACGATTCTGTGGATAGTAGCAGTGGCGTTGTGCATATGCGGGATGGTATCCCAATTCCGAGCACATCGCTCGCTCTATTCCGAGCATACATATCGAATGCACATGCAGCTAATGAGGGCCTTGGCAGTGCAGGTACACATTGTGTCCAGAGAAGCAGCATTTCCGGAGAGTTTCGGATTTAGACCACCGCACCCTTAGCGTTGTTCTCGATTCCCCTCTCTGTCGACATGATCGGGCTGATTTTCCTGCCGGACATTATGAACGGTTTGGACCGATGGAATTCTCCTTACGTGCATAATTATGTTTAGACGCGATTGTGCTCACCGAACTTGCAATGAGCCTTCACTCGACGATCAACTCTGTCGCTGTAATAACGCTTATTGTCCCGTACAGGAGGGCCGTTTTGAACATGTTTTACAAGGTGTATCCATCGGGTGTATCACCGTCAAACTGATGTCCTTGATAATACATGATTTCCTTGCAATACTAGTTACAATTTCTAATTACAATGTTTGTATAAACTTAAGAATAAACAAATAATATGTTCACCTTTGTTAGCAGTCTTCCTTCGAGCTGACCGCTAACTTCGCTGTTTCTTTTTCAAACCTACCTCTGGTACAGTAACCCATTTTCCGACTAAAGCAGGTGCTTATGGCAAGAATGCAAGGGAATTATGAACTTTTCATTAAGAAGGACCGTGTGTCTGCCAACTCAATACATATTTTTATTGCCATGATTTAACGGCTTTGGCATCATCGCGGCTACCATTCCTTTGAACGCAATCGCAGCCTAAACAATTGCAGTCTTTGGCGTCAAAAAGCGAGTAAAAAAATCATAAAGCCGTAAATGAAATAAGTCAAAAAAGTGAGTGAGTCAAAAGCGAGTTAAAAAGCGCATGGTGACCACAAATTTTGCCCATCGATTATGAAGGCTATTGTCAAGTCGGACGGTGCCGAGTGGGGCCGATCAGTTTCCGCTCTTTGTTTTCCACTTTTCACTTGTTGCTTCCTACAAAATGAGTGGGCCCAATCCTGGTACACACCGACTTCCGGGTTCTTTTCACGCGGCGCATCAGCGGTCCGTACCATCGTATAATCCAAAGACCCTCATTAACTGTTATTTTCCACCATAACAACATGATTATGGTCTCGAAAAGCAGGTTCATAAACTCATAGACACGACCGTAATTGGTTATAAGCATCTGTTTGTTTCGTTTTCCTGTCAGATCGCTATGGCTGCTCGTTGCAGTATTGTTCTGTATGCGCTACTCCTATTTTTGGCGTATTCTGCTAGTTCCGCCAATGTCCCTCATGTTCCCTTGGCCGAGCCGGCAGCGGCCGTCCTCCCTAATTTGCCAGCATGGCCAAAGGGAGTTGACGCCAAAATGAAAGACATGGAAAGCAAGTTGCTCCCCGGAAAGGACGGCAAGCCACTGAAAGGAAAGGAACTGCTGAAACAGGTTATACCGCCAGGTGTAAGCAACCGCACACAGTTCTTTGTTTAGACCGACCTCAAGTTCTTGTCAAATATCGGCGTTACTGCGTCAGATTTGGACGAGTTGGCAAAGTTGAAAGCAGAGAATGAAGCTAAAATTCACCAAAAACTTCAGCAGGACGCGGCGTCGGCACACGAGAAACATAAGGAGGCTATAGACAAAGTAAACGAAACGAAGGAGGTAAGCCATAGAACCCTGCGTTGAAGTAGTCCTCTTCTTTAGAAGCTGCACGTTAAGCCACTCCCTGATGATGCTCCTTTATCTATCGATCAAGTAAATGAAGTCGCCGGCCTAGGTGAAGTCCTGTTCCACACCGACGTCTTCGTTCCTCTGTAAGTGGAGCAAATTTCTGCTAAAACACTGCACCATGTGATATAAGGCAAGAGGCTCAGAAACAATCGGGTAGCAGTGGCCTTACGAAAAGGCAAGCGTACTACGACAGCCTGTACCCCTCCACGATCTGGACAGATGGTGTGTCTTACCACTTTGATGACGCGCTGGGTATGTGAAGAGGGTCATCTGCTAGTTTGACACCTATTGCATTTTGCAGGCCAAAACGCCCGAAACGTGATTCAACAAGCAATCAATTTCTGGAAGAGCACCACATGTGTGCAGTTCAATTACGTAGACCCACAAACGACCACTTCCTTCCCTGTTCTTATCTTCTACGCTGGTCAGGGCTGCTACAGTTCTGTGGGTCGGCAGGCAAACAATCAAATGCAGTACGTTTCAATCGGGAGCTATTGCGAATACGTGAGTTTAACTTCACGTTCTACACAAAGCTAATCGGAATAAAAACAAATTTTGGACTTTTGCGAGCTGGAAAGAGCTTTTGATGAGCTTCGAAAAAGCCTCACCACCATTGCGAGGTGCTACGTCAGGTACACAAACTAGAGCAAGTTTAGATCGCGACTGCGGCGCACGAAATCGCACACGCGCTGGGACTGTTCCACGAACAGAGTCGATTCGATCGAGATGATCACGTCTGGATAGATACGGCCAATATTCAGGTGTGTGACTGACCTCAGAGAGGAGACGACTCTGTTTCAGAGCGGTCACTCCGGTGACTACGTAAAGCAGAACACGTCAACGAATTATAACTACGGCAAACCGTACGATTACCAAGGGATTATGCACTATCGTCAAGGGTGAGCTATATAAGGCTATAATGTGTTGCAATGGCGGCCTTCAGGGTATGGGCGCAAAACACTTCTCTGCCGGTAACCTATACGCTAGATCCTAACTACCAACTGTCCGTGGGTTGGTCACAGTTACCTGTCTTCGGTGACATTGTCGAACTCAACATGCACTACTCTTGCTACGGTTATACATACCCTTCTCACAGATATAATACCACGATACTGTATGATTTCAGAGCAGTGCACTAATTTCACTACTAATTGCTACTACGGTGGCTATCCCAGCGTCAAGAACTGCTCAATTTGTCAATGCCCAAGCGGCTTTGGTGGGATCAACTGCAACAACCGACAAGGTCCCAGTGGCGGAGCTCAATGTGGCGCCACTCTGGCTGCAAACCCGGACTGGCAAACACTAAACGTAAACAAAACAGTCGGAAACGGTAGCAACTCAACTGGCAACCTTATCAATCCAGCGAAGTGCACGTGGCACATCACTGCTCCTCGCGGATCTAAGATTCAATACACCGTTAACTACGTCGGCTTTGACGGAGACAAAAACGCGTTGTGTTATGAATCGTGCTACTACGGTGGACTAAACATCAAAGGAAGTGGAACAAGCTGGAAGCCTGAAGGGATGCGCGTTTGCTGTCCGTTCCAGTACGGAGTCAACTTCACTACAACGGCGAACCTCCTCGTTATTCAACCCTGGAACCTTTTCCGATATACTGACTTCCAAGTTCAGTACAAAATTGGTATGTTTAGCCATGTAGGAAAGTGGGTAAGTGAACAGTGATTTCAGCTAACTCCGCAGCAATGACTTCATAAATCAAAGAAGCATCACTCCCGCTCACATCTATTGATTTCTGTAACATCTATTTGCGAATAGATGGAAGGAGGAGCATATCATGAGCAATGTCAAATAGCCCATAGATTCAATAACATGACATTTTACTATTGGCGCTAGGTCGTTGGCGCTAGATAGGAAGAATTAGATCGTCCATCTTTTATTTTAATATACATACATACATATCAGCTGACATTCTTCGCTTTTCTAACAAAAGATCTCTGGACGGTCCTAGAGCGTTAGGGACGACAAACGACGCAAAAGAGCTTCCGCACTGCCTCCCTGTAAGGAGTGACAAAGGCGACGGTGACCCAGCACATACAGACCACATCCAGAAAGGGGGCCTGGGTCGCAAAAGTGAGCGAGAATTGTACAGTATTCGATCGGAAATAAACGCAGAGCACATTGAAAGTAAGCGGCGCTACGATAAAGACGAAAGGGGAAACAACCAGAACCACAAGATTAATGGTTAGAAGCAGCTGCAGTCGATAGGTCTGCTTAGTCATGAAAGCTTTCGCCGACCGTAAAGCTTTGATGGTCATGAAAACCAAACAAAAAATAAGAACAGAGGCAAGAGTTATGCCGCCTGCAATGACGCTAGAAATAGCTACCATCGCAGAATAGTTCTTCTCGTCAAAACAGGCATGAAGGATACCGTGTATCTCAAAGATATACGCCGTCGAGAGAAATACATAGGTCATGAACCCAGCGACAAGAGAAGACGTTACATGGAGGATCACGCACATTGTGATGGGTCTAAACCACGCGAAGTAGGCCGGCAGGGAACGATTGGAGATCTGGACATACCGGAAGACAAAACAAATGAACATGGACACGTAAGCGTTGTTGCATGAGATGATGCATGTAAACAAGCAAACAAGAACTGCTGCTGGACCAAGGTAGGAAGCCAGTCCCACGTATTTACCGCACAATTGGTCTCCGTGCCTTGAGAACAAGACCTGGAGAAAGATTCCATTAATTGAAACAGCCAAGTAGTACCAAATAGTCAGGTTCAAAATTGTGTTCCTGTAGAGGCGTAGCGATGATGGGGAGTGAAATGTGACTATGTAGAAGAAGGGAACAGCAAGCACAATGCTAATGCCGCTTAGGACATAGTAGATAAGCATATTGACGGCATCATTGTCGAGCATCGCCGGGGAACTGCTTCAACTGGTTCACAACACCGTGCTTTTAGCATAAAAATGTACTCTGTGAAGCTTTTATTCCTGGAAAAAAAGTCATATAATCACTAGCCCTTAAAAACTGCAGCTGACGACTAGACAGCAAAAGGCAACCAAATACTAATGACGACAACGACTCGCGACATTATAAATAATTCAAAGACACTAGGAACAATGTCTCGTCGTCCTTCCAAGTATCGTTTATCCACCGAGGGTGTGAGGTAGTTGTCACACAGCCCACTTCCTATAGCAAGGAACTCAGCGAACGTCAGAATGTTTATAATTACTGATTGCATCTATACCGATCAGTTGTTTTATTCCTATTTTTAATTTAAGGCGACTTGCCTGAAACCGCTACGTGATAAACCTCACTTTATTGCGCATTTCTTGCAGCTATACAGTACTCCATGAAAACATTTCCTGACGTTTGTCATCATTTTATAATATTTATTATTTCTCACAAAGCTTTATGCAAAGCCGAGCAGGTGTCAGATTGATTACGAAGAAAAGCTTTAGCAAATGTTTTTTTATTTTTTTTGACTGGCTGGCGTGGTCTACTTGCAAGAAGCAGCATTCGCTTGCTACCCAATAAATAAAGAGGACGACCAGCTCGGGAACTTTGCCCATCGTTCCCAACACCACAACACTACGTAAAAGGTGTTTGTTACTTTTTTGACTCCTATATCATGGAACTCGACGCGTTTCCCCACTCGATCTGTGGAAGAAACTATGAGTGGAAGTGACGCTGTTCGGAACTTTGAGAGCGGCTTCAATGTGTACCGCTACTTGATCACCGCCAACGTTGTGACCTCCTTTTCTTTAAACATACTGGTCGCGTATCTGATACTCCGGAAGTCTCCGAAGCACATGAAGACCTACAAATACATTTTGCTGAATATAACGGTAAGGTATGCATTAAACGGTTCCTACAAAACCGCATCTAGGGATGGGTGTTCCTCGACGATGTGGTCATGGAGGTAGTTTACTTACCACTTCCAGTACTAGAAGTCTTTGGAGTTTACTGTGGTGGTGTGGCCAAGCGATTCAGCCCTACTGTAGGACATTTTACCATGGTAGTGCCTACCTTCTAGTGACTAATTTGACCAAGACTTTAGGTATTGGCGTTGTTCCTCTTGGCGCAATACCTGCTCGCACTGTTTTTTGCCTTCTGCTACAGCTACAATTCGCTAAAGTCGGATCGCTCTTTCTTTGGCAAAGAACTTAAAACATGGCATTACTGTATTGGAATTGCAGTTTGCATAGTCATGTTTCCTGGCTCATGGGCTGTAGTGACCGCATCTACTTATATGCCGCAGGACGCGTTTCGTAAGTACGTAAATGAGGTGAGTAGTGTTTACTATGCTTATGATAGCTACGAAGAATGTAGACACGTCCCGATCTGTTGCCCGTCCTCGATGAACTTCCGATATTTGGAATACACAAATCAGCCATTATAGCAGCATGCGTTGTTATCTTCCTTTGGGTTCTCTTGTGGACGATCTGCATAGCACTCTGTGTTTACGGAACGGTGAGGCAAATGACCATGCAGAAGTCAGCGATGTCGAAATATACTTACCATTTGCACATCCATCTGATGAAAGCTTTGGCCGTTCAGGTTTGTACCAAAAACCTGCAAAACATACACAAGAGATTTAGACTACTGCGCCGCTGGCGCTGTTTGTCATTCCTATTCTTGTAGATGCTGCATATATTATATTAAAGATCGGAATAGTCAATGGTAGATTTCCAACACATCTACTTGTGAAACTTGTCCAAAAATTGCAGAGGCTATCACAGTTACCGTACTCACTATGAGCTTCCATTCCAACGTCAATGCCCTAGCCGTAATCTTCTTTATTACACCCTACAGGAAGGCTGTCTTCAGCATGATGCGGAAGTGCGCAGCGAAAAAGCTTGTTATTGTACAACCTAAAACTGCCAAAGCCACGAGCTCGTCAACACATTCATAGAATATGCATTCAATGCTGAGCCGATGATGACCGTATGAAATGTTGAACCCGACTCCCGCAAAAGAATTGAATCCTTGGAGCCATGGTTCCTTCGCCATACCAGTACAATGGTAATATATGACCCCACCTCACCTATTTGCTCTGATTTGCTCTGTGGTGCGATAACAATTGTTCTTTTCTGATTTATTTATTAGGAAATACTGCGACCACTTCTTGTCACAGAGACCTTGCACACCAACACTTTGACTTCGAACCAACAAGTAGTAGTATGCAGATGCTTTTAGCGTAAGATCAATTGTGGAACCGAGCGGTTTGCCATGTAGTTATGGAGGTAGTCTTCCTGTCACTTCCAGTACTTGAAGTATTTGGAGTTTATTGTGGTGATCTGGCCAAGCTGGTCTGGATAAGCAAGACTTTAAGTACTGGCGTATTTACTCGTGGCGCAGTACCTAATCGCACTGTTTTTTTTCCTTTTTTTACCGCTGCAATGCGTTGAAATCGGATCGTTCCTTCTGGCATTAGACTACAACAGTTACCGTGCTCATAAGATCATCGGTCTTTTATGCTAATATACATTGACATTCTTCGCTTATCGAGCAAAAGATCTGTTTGGCATTGCCACAGTGAATGATTCTAGAGCGTTAGGGGCGACAAACGATTTCCTACAAAAATGTTTTCTTACTGCTTCCCTGTAAGGGGTGACAAAGGCGACGGTGACCCAGCACATACAAACCACATCCAGAAAGGGGGCCTGAGCCTCAAAAGTGAGCGAGAATTGTACAGTATCCGATCGGAAATAAACGCAGAGCACATTAAAAGTAAGCGGCACTACGGTGAACACGAAAGGGGAAACGGCCAAAACCACAAGATTCATGGTTAGAAGCAGCTGCAGTCGATAGGTCTGCTTAGTCATGAAAGCTTTCGCCGACCGTAAAGCTTTGATGGTCATGAAAACCAAACAAAAAATAAGAACAGTAGCAAGAGCTATGCAGCCTGCAGTGAGGCCAGAAATAGCTATCATCGTAGAATAGTTTCTCTCATCAAAACAAACATGAAGGATACCGTGTATCTCAAAGATATACGTTGTAGAGATAAATACATAGGTCATGAACCCAGCGACAAGAGAAGACGTTACATGGAGGATCACGCACATTGTGATGGGTCTAAACCACGCGAAGTAGGCCGGCAGGGAACGGTTAGAGATCTGGACATATCGAAAGACAAAACAAATGAACATGGATACACCAGCGTTGGTGCATGAGATAATGCATATAAACAAGCAAACAAGAACTGCTGCAGGACCAAGGTAGGAAACCAGTCCCACGTATTTACCGCACAATTGGTCTCCGTGCCTTGAGAACAAGACCTGGAGAAAGATTCCATTAATTGAAACAGCCAAGTAGTACCAAATAGTCAGGTTCAATATTGTGTTCCTGTAGAGGCGTAGCGATGATGGGGAGTGAAATGTGACTATGTAGAAGAAGGGAACAGCAAGCACAATGCTAATGCCGCTTAGGACATAGTAGATAAGCATATTGACAGCATCATTGTCGAGCATCATCGGAAAAAGCGGAAAGCAACTGCTTCACCTGGTTCACGACACTATGTTTTTAGCAGGAAAGTGCACCTTGTAGAGGCCTTTGTTCCTGCAAACAAAGTATTATATGATTTTCAGCTCTTAAATTGTTTACTCTGAACTGCAGCTGACGGTTAGGAAACAAGAGCGATGCAAATTATAATGTGACATTGACTCACGACATAATAAATAGGTTAACCACGTCAAGAAGAATGCCTCATCGTCCTTACAAATACCGTTTATTATAACGGGTACATTATATGGCTGTGATTCAGTTAAAGTGAACTCGCATAATGTAGTAAGATGCACTCAGTTTAACACCACTGAAGGTCATGGAAAATGAAGGCGCAAAAAGTTCGGCAAAACAACAGGACATGGGAAAATAGGTGTTCATGTGATACATGCTTCGCAAACTACATGTTTTGCAGATACTTTGGTCCAAATTGGTGATTCATCTTCTTTAACACCTTGCTACATTCGTCATGGTATTAGTAAACTTTTTTATATCCATTTCAATGGTTAACCGTGATTCTAGACAGATGGTGTGGTGCTAACGGAGCTGGTCTTTAGTTTACACTCTGCTGTGAAAGCGGTTGACGAGGTTGAAAATTTCAATGGTTCACCGTCCCGTGATTCTAAACAGGTGAAAATGTTTGCCTAATCGTCTATTCAATTGTCAAGGGATTTACTGCTTGCTCATTAGCACTGAAGAAACTTACGCACAACTCCCAGAGGTGATCACTGTTGCTTGTTTTGCCGCATCTCACGCTGCATCATCATTTCGTAGTTTCGCGAATGGCTGATCAGGATATTGTGGCGGCGCACCTGGAAAGGTACGGTCCATGGCGTTATGTCACCATCGGAATCACCGCGGCGACCACTCCTTTGAACGCACTCGCCGTCTACTTGATCGTTTTCAAATCGCCAAAGTGTCTAAGGATGTACAAGTATATTCTTTTAAACATAATGGTAAGATCAACGCAGTGCAAGTGCTTTTAGAAGCGCACAGCTTTCAGTTCTGGGTCGTCTTGACAGATATGATCGTGGACATACTCACTTTGTACCAAACAAGATTGGAAATCTTTGGTGTTTACGCAACAGGACTGGCCAGCTCGCTCGGACCCGAAGGTGGATTCGCATGCCTGGTAAACTTGTATTCGTTGCTCCTTCTAGGTATGAATTTCAGGCACTTTCCACATTTTGCATCATCCAATATCTTGTAGCTCTTTTGTTTGCATTTGTTTATCGCCTGTATGCACTCTCTTCTGGTCTCTTCTTGTTCGGCGTCAAGCTCAAAAAATGGCACTGTTGTGCTGGAGCTATCGTGCTTCTTGTGGTACCATCAGGGCTGCTGATGATCTCTATGTACTTCAGCTATTATCCACAAGATGCTTTCCATCAATACGTACGTTCCGTAAGTATATACCCGTATGTCAACCATTGACCCATTGTTAAGGTCCATCCAGGGCTCTTACCGTTCCTTGAAGAAGTTCCCATGTTTGGATTGGACAAGAAAAGCTTTCTCGTACTCTGCGGAGAGCTGCTGCTGTGGACTGTGATCTGGATGGTGTGCGTAGGAGTGTGCATTAGGGGAATTCTAAAAGAGTTTCGTCTTCACCGATCAACTTTTTCTGGCCATACAAACAGACAACATATTCAACTGCTAAAGGCTCTCGTTGTACAGGTAGGAAGCAACCTCTGCAGTGCTCTTATTCCTCCTAGACAATGGCGCCTCTCACTCTCTTCACAATTCCACTGTGCAGCAACATGGTCGGTATGCTGTTATATCCGGAACGAATGGACGGTGAGTATACGTCCTATATTACTGTTTTATGATAGTGCTGCGCATACAGTCAAAACGCAAACGATGTTCCAGTACTCCCGCACGGAACACGGAGTGACTGATAACGTTCCACCGTTCGGACATCTGGACATTTCAGTGTTCGGTGCTGATTTAACTCCATACATTAGGAGT
>JADLIF010000776.1:0-12592 GCA_016648015.1 Steinernema khuongi | reverse complement strand
GCAGAAGTTAGTGCTCGCAATGCCGAATGTGAGTGAAGAAAAGCATTCGACGTCATGTCTTTCGGCGTCGTGGTAATTCGGCGTCGTGTCTTTCGGCGTTATGGTTTCGGCGTCGTGTCCGGTCGCCAAAACCTTTAGTTCTAAGATTGAAATAAAAAGAACTTACGTTTTTAATGGTATACTTTTGCCCCAAAATAGCGAATTTTTTGTCGTTTGCAGAGAGGCTATCCAGAAGCCACTTAGCAGTAAAGGGAGAGTCGGCGAGTTTCGCGGTCACGTCGGTAAACAGCACCATTTCTGCGCACTCTCTATGTTCGCTGGTCGCACTGATTTATATCGCCTCAATTGGAAGACCGATTGTCGCGCGAGGTGACGCTCACCGATGTTGACGTTTGAACTGTCTCCCCAAAAATGATAGGAATTGGCTGCTAAAATGTTCACCACAAGATAGAGTGGATGGTGCTAGATCGAAAGACAAGCCAGATGATATGTTATCTCCATTTTCCCACTGTGACGCCACGTAGAGCACATCTAAAAGCACGCCTACTCGCCAAATAAAAAAAATGGCATAACCGTGTTAAGACACAGTGCTAGGCGGTCTGTTACTCCGTTGTATTGCCCCCCTCCCTCTTTGTATGTCTGATCTATTGTGCCCCTTTAACTCCCCCCCCCTTGCAATACACTCCACTTGTATGTAGTTCATACGTCCTGCTTAATAAAGTCTCTCTCTCTCTAAACGTAAGTACCACTACACCCACAGGAAGACAGTGAGAATAATTCTTGAACACAATAAGGTTTTTTCTAGCGCCATGTTTGATATTTCGTAAGTACTATATAGATGAATCCTTAAAACTGTCAGAAGCCAGCTCAGGCCCCGAATGGCTAGAGACTAAGCCCGCGTTCATAACCACCTACGACCACGACTACGACTGCGACTACGATCGGTTATGAACACCATATTTTGTGATCGTAATTTCTATATCACGGACGCGTTTGTAACCGATCGAAGTTGTCGTCGTCCTTGCTTAGTATTTGCTGTATCCAAATACACAAGCGGTGTTGGCAGCGCCGTCGTCTACGAATCTAATTTTCAAAAACAAAAATGCCATTTTTCCCGCCAAATCGCATACGACGTCGTATGCGACGTCGTAGGTGATTATGAACATGTCCGTCGTAGTCGTAGTCGTAGTCGCAGGTGGTTATGAACGCGGGCTAAGAAGAGCTTGTTCAGCTATTTTCCTTAGTAGTGCCTCAATTTCCTCATTCCCATGTAGGCCACTGTACAAATTTATTGTTCCCATCTGTACTTCTCGTTAGGTACTTCTCCCAAGCAGTCTAGAGCGTCATCCGAGTTGTATTGAGCACGGAGAAGCAGCTTATCTCGTTCTGCATACTTTGCAAACTTGTCTTGGAGATTCCAGTTCAGTTCGTTCCCGTACAGGATTGGCAACATAACCAGCAATCGGGAGGCATGGCCAGCAAAATTTATCCGATATCCCAGTTTCATCTAAGCAACCCAGGTTGACAGTGAACGTGGTCTTGTCACAAGATACCTGTTTATAACTGAAATCGACCGCTTTTCCCTCCTTCTCCATCAATTTGAGGATCCTGTCGTACATGAACTTGAGCACGTCGTACTCGCAGTCTCTCCGCACATCTCCGTCCACGGAGGTCGCCATGAACATGGCGATGTCATTGGTGATGCAACCTTCGTAGATCATTTGCCAGTCAAGCATTGCCGCCATTTCGTTTGATAGCGACCCATCGGGATTAAGCTTCCACATGAGGTTACCAGAATGGAGGTCTCCCTGGCACAGGACAAGGGGCAGTCCTAGAACGTGTAAAGGCACGTACATAACCACGCGCGACGGCGACGGAACCGATCGCTGTCGCCGTCGCGGTCGCCGTCGCGGTCGCGCGTGGTTATGAACGTTACTTAACTGGCTACACTTGCTCTGTAAACTATAATCACCCACCAATATCCTTGTGAACATCAGTCAGCATGTATTGGTAAAAATCCTTATCTGCTGCGTGCTCCCTAAACACCTTGTAAGCTTTGTCAAACACTCTAGGGCCCATAGTAGGGAACTGATCGATGTACGAAGCATGCGACTTGTTGGTGAAAGCACTGACTGCGTTGTCCGAGTACTTCCCAATCCACTCGTCTTTTGGGATGCACAGAAAGTGTGTGTGAAATGTGGCAAGGTGCTTGGCGACATTAAAACACTAAATATGTCAATCTTCCAGTATGTGGGCCAATATATCTCACCTGTCCTCTGGAGCATGACGTGGGCAGATAAAACGTTCCGGCACGTTCGTGCAAACTCTCCATGAGAAGAGCACCACGCGTCTTGCCAAGTATCATCTCAACCGCTTTGAACACTTTTGCAAGGGGCATGTCCAAGTGAGGAGCAAATTGTTTGTAGAAAGCGCATTCAAGGTTGTGGCCTTTTGCGATGAATTCGATGGAAACCCCATTATCCCCCTTAACGTATCTATGTATAACTAACATCGTTTGCCTCTCAGTTACGCTTCCAACAGCCGCGGTGAACGCTTGTGTGCCAGGAACTTTGAGAACGACTTCGAAATTGTCGTTGGAACGTTCGAACTGCACGTTGATCTTGTACACTTTCGAGGCAAGGGCTATGCCTTTACTGATGTACGTGACAGTTACCTAGGAAGAGATTGGAGGGGTCACAATAACACGTGCGCTTCTTTCATTTGGTTTGTGAATTCTGAGCCAAGCATAAAGATTTTCAACGCTGTCCCCGTCGTGAAATACTGTTACCGAGTCCGATTACAGATAAATGTCTTATAAAAGCCTTACAGATGAATAAAAGCACCGTTACCTCCTACTTACTGCATTTAAACAACAAAACCGCAGCAAGGAACCGGTATCACGGCGCAAAACTGTTTCGAACCATTAACACCAATCATTCGTTTTTCCTTTCTGCACGTCGCATCGCCAATCAATGGTAAAGAAATAGCGAACAGTAGTTACAAGAAGCAATGTCCGCTTTCAGTGATGAAACGAACAACACAAGTTCAGTGTGAAAGACGAGGCTCTCACACCGGTGGATTTCCCTTCTTATTTGTATGATGTGACTACTAATCAAAGCAAAAACCGTTGAGAAATGGGACATGGGGTTCGTTTTAGTTTAGGGGAGTTTGGTTTAGGAGGGAGTTTCACATTTAGCTTGCCTCATCACTGTACACTTCCAACTAACTTGTTTGTGGTACAAGTGCGACATTTCACTGCTTACTCCATAAGATCGAAAAATGATTTTGGAAAAGAGCGCTCTGGTTCTCTTATACCCCGACTTTTGGAAGCAAATAAAACCCTACATTTTCAATCCTTGATCCATTCCTCAGTTTGATGAAGTGGTCATCTTCACTTAACGCAGTCAGCAGCCATTCGATCGTGAAAGGAGTATCAGAAAGATGATCACTCAGGTCAATATGACCGAGATGATCACAACCATGCGTGTGGAGAACGTCGGACGTCGACATCAAGACAAAAATTTTTCGTTTGATTCCGTGGATCTTTATATGCACGTTGCCGCGAAACCGGTCCTCGTGTGTACATTGTAACGAACTTCCAGAGTCTTTTAATGTATCAGTAGTTATCAAATCAAATGCCAAATCTATCATCCTCTCAATTAGTTCATATTTCGGAGATATCTTCCACTTCTCTTAGGAAGTATTCCCAAAAGAAGCTCCTGGTAACATCAAGTTCAAGTTTGCTTCACGGACAACTTAATTCATTTTTATTCTTTAAGCCTATACTTGTCATTGGGCAGCACCTTTAAGTACTCAATAGCATCTTCAAGACTGTAGTGACCCCTCAGGAGCATCTTATCGCGTTCTGCACACTTCGCATCCTTTTCGTCATCACTCCAGCGCTCTTCGTTTCCGTAAAGCAAAGGAAGCATGATCATTACTAGAGGGGCTTGGCCGACAAAATTGGCCTGATAGCCGCACTTCATCTAAGACTTTCCTAACTTTTCTTGGCATAAATGCTGGTCATACCTGTTCATAACTGAAATCCACCGTTCTCCCATCCTTCTCCATCAGCTCAGCGATTCTATCGTACATGAACTTCAGGACGTCATACTCGCACTCTCTCCGCACTTCGCCATCCAGGCAGATCACCAAGAACCTGGCGATGTCATTAGTGATGCATCCCTCGTGGATCATTTGCCAGTCGATGATGGCGGACACTTTGCTTGACGTGGAGCCATCGGTGTTCAGTGTCCACAGAACGTTGCCGGAATGGAGATCACCGTGTGTAAGGACAAGGGGCAAACCTACAACAAAAAGTAGATTTTGATCACTTTTATCTCGTCTGTTTAGAACGCATATTCCAAGAAGCAGTACTCGTTTTGGCTCATCGCAATGGACACGTTGTTGCAGATTCTCCCCGTTCCAAAATTGCTCTTTCTAGCTCATTTCAATCCTAGATATGCTTGCGTAAGCTCACCGATATCCTTGTGTACATCGGTCATCGCATAGTGGTAGAAATCGTTGTCCAGAGCAAGTTCCTTGAACACCTCGTACGCCCTATCGAAGACCCCTGGTTTCATGCTTGGGAACTGTTCAACGCATGCGGAGTGAGCTTTTTTGTCGGCAAAGGAACCTGACGGATTTTCAGTGTACTGTCCAGTCCACTGATGAGTAGGAAGACACAGGAAGTACTTGTAGAATGAAGCGAGGTGCTTCGCGATGTTAAATGCCTAAACGATGTTCTTGTATCAAGCGTAGAGTGTTTGTCCTATACCTCTTCACGAGTACATCCTAGAGGGATGTACTTCATCTCCGCGCGACCTAACAAGCTTTCCATGAGAAGAGCGCCCGGAGACTTTCCTGGATGCATCTCTACGGCTTTGAAAACTTTTGCCAAAGGCATGTCCAAGTGAGGAGCATACTTGTTGTAGAAGTCACACTCCAATTTGTGACCCTTGGCAATAGCTTCAGCAGAAACAGCTTCTTCGCCCTAGGCCAAAAAAATACCAATGACATGTGGGAAGGGCTAGAAGCGTACATTGCCGACAGCTTCCCTGAATGCCTCGGTTCCAGGAACCTT
Organism: Steinernema khuongi; assembly: GCA_016648015.1. Taxonomy (NCBI): domain Eukaryota; kingdom Metazoa; phylum Nematoda; class Chromadorea; order Rhabditida; family Steinernematidae; genus Steinernema; species Steinernema khuongi. The sequence continues at coordinate 7,509 of JADLIF010000776.1, read as the reverse complement.
AAGAATCACTTCAAACCCTTTGTCCGTTCCTTCGAATTTTACGACGATCTTGTAGACCTTCGAGGCGAGAGCTATGCCTTTACTGATGTAAGTAGTTTCCACCTAGAAATCCTACAATGAACAGCCGGTTCTTGCAGTACTCACCTCCTGAATCTTCGATCCATTTCTGACTTCTTCAAACGTCTCATCGCCACTCAACGCATCCAACAACCATTGCACGGTAAAGGAAGTATCCGAGAGAAGACCGCGGAGATCCACGTGTTCAGCAACTGCATCACACACACGAAGAACACACGACGACGACATTTTGATTGGGTATGTGTCGTGACCACACGGACCTTTATATGCGTACCCTCTCGGAACCGGTCCCTGATTGTAGCCTGTGACGGCCTTCTACAGGATTCGGACTAATGCATCGATTTATTCAATCGTGGATAGAATGACATCATTAATTAAAGTTTGTCTTTGGGAATGCTCTTGAAGTATCCCATGGCGTCTTCAATGGCTAGTTGAATCCGCGTGAGCACCTTCTCCCTTTGAGCGAGCTTTATAGGAGCTTCCTCCGCTGTCCACCCGTCGTCGGAGAAAGCGAACGGGATCATGATCATCACCATAAGGCTGTGACCCACGAAGTTCGCTTCGTAGGCTTGTTTCATCTATGTTGAAATATGGTTCATGTAGGGCAGAGTGCAGAGTACCTGTTCAAACGTGAAATCGATGTGTCTGCCTTCTTCCTCCAGAAGACACGCGAGGCGATCGTACATGTACCGAAGCACGGCATACTGATGCTCGCGACGAACATCGCCATCGACACAAACCACCATGTAGCGCGCGATGTCGTTGGTAAGGCACCCCTCGTGGAAGACCTGCCAATCGATGATGGCGAGAAGTTCGTTGGAGAGACCTCCGTCGGCGTTCTTTTTCCAGAGGAGGTTGTTGGACCACAGGTCGCCGTGTGTGAGGACTAGGGGTAGCCCTAAAAGGAGGTACGATGTAGCTGGAGTTGACCTGGCATACAACTTTATGTCGAGGAACCTTCACCCCCACTGTGTTACAAATATGTGTTTGGCTTCTGATCCCAATGGTTTGGGGTCAAAGGTTCGGTTTTGGAAACTTGCTTTTTGTTTCTGTTTCAAACCGGGACCCGAATAGAACGGGAACAAAATTTTTAGGGTTCAAAGCACAGAGTCCCCGAAAAATTTGGTTCCATCGTCTCTCACGTAATGTATTAAAAGCGGTTCATCATTAAATTTGTTGAGCGTGATTTTAGGCATAAAAATTTTTCGTCTTAATCCAAAGCAACTTCGACCAAAGGTTCGTCATCTTCTAACCAATATTATGTCAAACAGAGCACTCTGAGAGCAATACCTACCTATATCCTTGTAAACGTCTGTCATGAGATAGGTGTAGAACGACTCGCTACACGCATACTTGCCGAACACATCTAGAGCTTTGTCAAATGTGCCCGGCTTCCACGCCTTCAACTTCTTCGCCTGATCTTCGAAAATCCCTTCTTTTACCAAGGAGCATATCGTGTTTGTTGCGTACTTTCCGCGCCACTTCTCTTCAGGAAGGCAAAGGGAGTATTTGTATAGAGTTGTGAGATGCTTCGCTATGATCAGGAGCTAGAACGGCCGAGATAGAGAAGCCCCTCGTGCTGGACAACCTGCTCCCTGGTCGATCCCGTTTGAAGACAGCAGGATTCTCCTCTTCCCACGAGGCTCTCCATGAGCAGTGCTCCAGGCTTCTCCGGGCCCATTTCCAGAGCCTTGTACACTCTCACCAAAGGAATGTCCAAGTGAGGAGCGTAATCGTTGTAGAATCCACACTCTTTGTTGTGAGCGACGGCTACATCTTCCCGGGAAATCATCTCCACACCCTGAAATGAGATGCCGTGTTCTTGTACTACCCAGTTGCTCGCCCAAGGCTTCATATCTGCCTTTCAGTTTAGCGAAACATACCGTCGTGTTTGCAACGTTCCCATTTAAGGCTTCAGCCCCCGGCACCTTTAAAATCACTTGGTAAGGTTCGTCCACATCGACAAACTTGATGGAGACATTGTACACCGCGGAGATATAGCCTTTCCCTTGACTCACATCCACACAGTTGATCTAAAACGATCGCTGAAGAAGAAGCGTGATTGCTGCAGAGCGTACGTCTTCGATTGTTGCACCTCTCGCTATTCTCTGGAACCGATCGTCCTTCTCCCGCACAGAGTCCAGAAGCCAGTCGGTAGTAAAAGGAGATTCAGAGGGAAAGCCATGAACAGTGTCGGGCACAAAATTCTCAACGGCGGGAGGCATGGCTACGCTTTCGCACTAATGAGAAACGCAACTGGACGCAGCTTTTAATACAACCATTTTGTAGTCAAGGACCGGTTTATGGTGAGCGTTATCAATCAATGACGAATCGGTCACAAAGCGGCGACCTACAGCGGAAACGCAAACAATGTTTATCGCGTCGGGACCAGGTCGAAAGCTAAACTGTTCAGCCCATACATATCTAAAAGCTAGTCTAAAATCATGAAAAAGGAATTTGCGTAAAACGCCCCAAACTCAAAATGCGGAGCGATTTCCGTTTTCAATTTCTTATTTACTATGAGAAAAAATCTCTGCGAAGCGATTGGAAGCATATTCTCTTATTCAACTTCTAGTGTATGACGTAAAATCAGCATACAACATCCGAACGGTAGAACGCTATTAGTCAGTTTGTTTTCCCCTCCTTGCTGGAGCACTGGCGCATCGTCTGCGTCTTGACTATAATTGGAGCTTTACGAGCTTTTCATATGTGTAGTATCGGAAATATAACGGCATGGCTTGACACTGACATGTTCCTATTGAATTTATCGTCATACTGTTTATCCTCGTTTAGTGTCTGAACTTGGGGAATGCCAAATGTAACTGAGAATCAAATGGAGTGCAAATACATGTTTTTCCCAGTGTGCTAGAACCCAATTTATACTTACTAATATGTATACATTTTCATAATATTATGAGGGGAACACACAAGAAGTGTTTTAATTAGGCCAGCTTCTCAACTGGGACCTCATCCATGTAGCTGAGCGCGTCCTCCATTGCAAACTGGGATCTCAGCAGGATTTTCTCCAGTTGCGCCTTCTTAATTGGAACTTCTTCAGGCGACCAGTCTTTGTCTTGATACATAAAAGGTCCCATGACCAAGAGCTGCATCGTTTGCGCGATAGAGTTGACTTTGTATGCCCTTTTGATCTAAAAATGACGCCTAGAACTGTCCTACTTCTTGTGCTTACCTGTTCATAGGTAAAGTTCACTTCCCTCCCGTCTTCTTTCATCAGCTTGAGCATTGTGTCGTAGAAGTACTCCAGCACCTCGAACTCGTGCTCGCGCCTTACTTCCCCGTCAACACAGAGAACCACAAACCGAGCCAGGTCGTTCGTCATGCTGCCTTCTTGGATGGCTTGCCAGTCGATGATAGCCGCCAGCTCGTTGGAAATTGACCCATCGGCGTTCTTCTTCCACAGGACGTTGTTCGCCCACAGATCACCATGGCTAAGAACAGGGGGAAGGCCTAAGAAATCGTGCACTGTGATGAGCAGGCTTAGGAATAGCTACCTATGTCTTCGGCCACTGTCGCCATGGCGTAATTAACAAAGGTTCTACTTTTGCTGAGCCTCATAAACAGCTCACAGCCTTTGTCAAAGACCCCCGGTTTCATCTCGGTCAACTTTTGGTAAAATGGAGCGAAGAACTGTTTTTCGCCGGCCGAGGCGAACACGTTGTTTTGGTACTTTCCCATCCACTTGTCTCGTGGCAGGCATAGGAAGTACTTGTTGAGGCTGGCCAAGTGTTTGGCCACATTGTACATCTAAACCATACGACGTATAAACCGCAATAAGGTATACAAAAAAAATTTTGCCCGCCTCCCACTACCGGGTACAATGAAAGGAAAATAAACCGACATTTCAGATGCGCAGGAAGAAATATATGATCCACCTTCAAGTTCGTCAAGTGCTAACATTGTTTTTCTGAATAACTAACCGTCAATTATTATAACTAACCGAGTGACACATATAAGAAATGGGACGCCCCTCGCTTGCGACATGGGTGGTCGAGAGCGAAGTTTCAATCGCCACACATGACCCTCTGGTTCGAGTCCGGCCGGGAGCTTCATTATCTTCCTTCGGCAGAAGAGAAGGGAGTACTATCATCGGAGAGTTCTGCTTCAACTTCTACGGTTTAAGAGAAGTTATAGCATGTACTTTCCGACATTAAACACGTTTTTTCATAAAGGTTAAAATTTTTGACGTCCCGCATGGTGTAATGCCATTGATTCGGGAAATAAAGTTAAAATGAAAGTTAAAATTGTTGAATAGATTATTGAGGTCTCGGAAAAGATTCTGTAGCATTCAGTATTAAATGTTAGAAACCAACAGTAAGCGGTAATTAGGTCAGAAGGGCGATTATTCAGAATACGGTAATACCACCGAAAGACGATAAATAGCGGGTGCTATGGTGATGCTACGGCAGTCAGGTTCATTAATCACCATGTCTGGTCATCAAATGTTTTGCAGTCCACTTAACCGTCCTGCCACTTCACGAAGCGTTTGCCGCTTAAAGAAGGACTTTTCAGCTTCAGGCATCCCTTTTTTGCTGTGTCTTTATCGCGGCTTATACTCCGGGCAGAGTCGGAAATGAAGATTACCTGTTGAGCGCTACATCCAATCCAGTAAGGCGAGGAAGCCGCTTTCCCAAACATGCTCTCCATCACCAGAGCGCCGGTCTGCTCTCCCAGGTTCCAATCAACTGCTTTAAACACTTTCACCATGGGAATGTCAATGTGAGGAGAGTATTTCCTGTAGAACTCGCACTCGTTGTTGTGGATTTCCGAAATTTTTTCAAGATTGACAGGATGTGCATCTTCATCCTAGAGATGGATGTGATGGGTGGGGATGGATAAGAAATAGTCACTTACATGGCAGTCGGAAGTAGCCTCCAAGATAGATTCGATTCCGGGTACCTTCAGGATCACACTGTAGGGTTCGTTTAAGCCTTCGAATTCTATGGACACGTTGTACACCTTCGACACAAATCCCTTTCCTTGGCTGATATCTGCAGCCGTCACCTTCAAGATGCCTTTAAGTAGGAGCAATGATCCACCTCTCCTACCTTCACAACCTTAAAATGCTCCAAGAACTTCTGATATTTCTCATCCTCTTGGGCCAGCACGTCAAGGACCCACCGCACGGTAAAAGGCGAATCAGCGATCGACTCGGACGGGTCAATGGGGACCAAATGGAGTTCGGCAAAAGGCGTCGTTAACACTTCTGTCGTCATGATTGAGGGGTGACTGAACAACCCACACGGGCTTTTTATAGGAAGAAGAAGGAGAAAACTAGTTTTGTACACGGTCGACTGATTTTATCGTGACACACATTGAACATAAAAAATTGGCACCATTACATTGGTAAATGACCGATAGATGTTGTTTATGTAGAGGGTGGTCCCTTGACCTTACAATATGGATTGTGAATCGGGATAATGTCTCCTGCTTCTCTTACCGTCTGGCACATGTGTTGATTTGACCAAGGGTGGACGAGTAGGCAAGTCCTATTGTCAAGTCATATTGTAATTAGAGTTCATTCTCACTTCATTCTCGGGAATGTCAGAGCATCGGTCTCCTTCAAATTTTTACTCGGACTTGTATCCGATAAGTGATCAAGGACTGTGTCAATGTCGTGTTTCACACCTCCGTAACCTGGAACCATGTGACCCCGCCACGATCGAATTACGCGAATGTGCTCGTCACAAACCACAGCAGATCAGCAGTCAGCGTTCCCTATGCATAGACGCAGACAGTAAACAGCGTCTGAGTGCTGTCTGAAAAGTCCTTCGTTAAGTGGCAAACGCTTCGTGAAGTGGCAGAACGGTTAAGTGGACTGCAAAACATCTGATAACCAGACATGGTGATTAATGAACCTGACTGCCGTGGCATCACCATAGCACCCGCTATTTATCGTCTTTCGGTGGTATTACCGTATTCTGAATAATCGCCCTTCTGACCTAATTACCGCTTACTGTTGGTTTCTGACATTTAATACTGAATGCAACAGAATCTTTTCCGAGACCTCAATAATCTATTCAACAATTTTAACTTTCACTTTAACTTTATTTCCCGAATCAATGGCATTACACCATGCGGGACGTCAAAAATTTTAACCTTTATGAAAAAACGTGTTTAATGTCGGAAAGTACATGCTATAACTTCTCTTAAACCGTAGAAGTTGAAGCAGAACTCTCCGATGATAGTACTCCCTTCTCTTCTGCCGAAGGAAGATAATGAAGCTCCCGGCCGGACTCGAACCAGAGGGTCATGTGTGGCGATTGAAACTTCGCTCTCGACCACCCATGTCGCAAGCGAGGGGCGTCCCATTTCTTATATGTGTCACTCGGTTGGTTATAATAATTGACGGTTAGTTATTCAGAAAAACAATGTTAGCACTTGACGAACTTGAAGGTGGCTCCCTTGGCGTCTCCAACGTCGAGGTTGGGCTCCAGCTTCTTGAAGGCAGCCTTGGACAGGTCGAAGTGGTTGGCGGCGCAGCTGGGACACTTGTCCTTCACGGGCACCTTGATGCTCTTTCCCTTGTACTTCACCTCGACGCAGATGTTCTTGCACACTAAACTGCTGAGGTTACTGTAACCTGGAGGCCAGAAGAGCTCACCGGGGTCGTTGTTGGGATTGCTAGAGGTCCAGTACTGGTAGCTCACGGCGACCAGCTGCTGGCTCTCGGCATTGATAGAGGATCCGCAGGCGCCGTAGCCTTTGTCGTCGTAGTAGGTGAAGTGTCCGCTGATGGACTTGCCCAGCTGGAATCCGGAGCCGTGGACCAGGGCGCCGAGGACTGCAAGGAGCGCGAGAAGACGAAGCATCTTGATTCGAGTCAAACGAGTCGAGTGCAGATCGCTGCTGCCAGGAGCGCTTATATGCAAGTCGTTATCACTACCGTACACGCATAGTTGCCCTGTTGGATGACAGGTTTAGGAGTATCAACACAAAGGAGGGAACCAAAGTCCATTGCGCTCGAGTAATAACCACATTTTGCATGTAGTACTCGTCGTCACCCATTCTTTCCTGGCCGTCGTCCTCAGGTGATGTTTGTCAAGAATGACCAACGATCTTTGAGTTGGAACGGAGCAGATTGCGGGGTCCATGGCTCTCTGAGAGCAAAAAGTACTCACAATCTGTTTGTTTGCCCGTAGCAGAACAATCGACGAATCTGTTTAGAGGTCCGCATCTTAAGTGACTGTGCCCATATGTGTCAACAAACCTAACCATCGAAGCTCATCCACTGCATTCCGCCTCTTCTGTTCACCGTAAACCAAAGATCCAACTGGAAGAAGCGCAAAAAATTTGGAACGCTTCACGAATTTGCGTGTCATCCTTGCGCAGGGGCCATGCTAATCTTCTCTGTATTGTTCCAATTTTAGTATATGTTCATGGAATGAACGAGAGCTTTGCGGTCGACCGCGC
>JADLIF010000773.1:0-51058 GCA_016648015.1 Steinernema khuongi | reverse complement strand
TCCTTTGACACTGTCGTACAGGTCAACGAAGAGTGGCGATATTTGATGGAAAGCATCATGGGTGCTAAGTACAGCATGTACTTACTCGCCGAAGAAAGGGAGCGGTGTGCTTACTATTATTACCGCGCTGTTTCCTACGAGGAAACAGGATGCTTCGCACAACTGGACGAGTGGCAATCTGGAAGGCTCGGTGAGTTGCGCATAGTCAACTCACGTTACACTCCACGAGTAGCAGCCTACCCCGTGGACTTCAAGGAGGACAGCCCTACGATGAGGGTCCAATTCAGGAAGCTGGACGTGGCCAGCTGCGATGGTGACCTGGATATGCTCCCGAAGATAGTCCCAACGGACTTTGAGGAGATAAGCATGCGCTACTCCTCTGTTGGAAAGTGTTTCCCTTTTCCGGCCACACTGAAGAAGGTGGAACTGCAAGATTTCCAGTTCAGTGAACCAGAGAGTCAGGAGATGTTCCTCTTGTTTGTCCAGAAGATGACTTGGGAAGAGCTTTCCGTCCGTTGGGTTCAGCTTGAACAGGAACCAAAGACACTTCAAAAGATTGTGGTCGAAGCGTGGATGGAAGCAGAAGACCCACAACTGAAGCTTTTCAAGTCAAATGATCGCCAAGAAGAAGAGTGGCGCACGTTCTTGGATGACATCCAGCACTTGGGCCGGAGGATCGACGAGAGAACCCTGCACATCGACCACAAGAAGTTGAGCAAGACGCTTTGCATCACCATTGAGCGTTCTTATGCTATTGTGTCTAACCCCGCCAGGAGGCTTCACATGACAGTCTTGTGAGAAGAACCAGTGGAAGAAGTGTGTGTGAGAATTGTTTGTGTGAATAAATAACTTTAATACATTCATTGTTGACACCCATTGGCGCCGAACTTCGTGATGACCCTGTCGTAGTAGTGGTAGTTGTCCGTGGCGGACATGGAGAACCACAGTCCGTCGCTGCAGTCCTTGCTCTCGCCCTGCTTGCACCGCGTGAAGTCGTCCCCGTTGGAGAGGGTCATGTCGTTGTCGTACCAGATCTCCTGGCCGTGGTGGTAGTAGCCCTCCCAGTTCAGCGTGGGGAGGTGCGCGATCATGTCCCTTTTGTGGACCACACGGTAGGAGTTCGTTACCTAAAGGAGGGGGTTAGATAAGCTCAGAAGGTCAGCTGTGACCTACCAATCTGTCGTGGGCGTCGGCGTAGTCCTTGTTCCCCGTCCTCAGCTGACCGAAGGTGACGAGAAGAACGTTCTCTGACTTCTCCAGCTGCTGGAACACGACTGTCGCGGCGAAGATGCTCGCCAAGGAGCCTCCGGTGTTGTGTCCGGTGACCCATAGCCGATAGCCCGGGTACTTGTTCCGCAGCGCCAAGTAACGGTCCTTGAGTCCGCCGTTCCAGAGGTCCCGGAATGCCTGCATGTAGTATTCGCCGACCTTTCCGCCTCCAGGGAACTTCTCGTGCTCGAAGTTGCTTCCGTCGAAGGTCTGAAGGACCTGAGTGGCACCTTCGGTTCCTCTGAAGGCGACGATGACGGCGTTGTCGCGGTGGGACGCCGTCACGAAGGCGGAACAAGTGTCTCCGGCGAAGTCGCACTTCACGGAGACTTGTTGAGGGGGCTGAAAGGGATGGGGTTAGGATTGGTACAAATAAAGAGGTAAGGAAGAATCTACGTAGGGCCAACTAAGGGTTCAAGCTCAGGTTCTGAGGCTCCCAAAGCTTACACTCTAGAAGCACCAAAAGACGTTCCAATCCCTCCCCAAGACGCACCTCACTATGGGCGACTCCAAAGACATTGGCAACGCACTTGGAAGGGTCGTCGGCGTAAGTGGCGGCGCTCATCGGCATCAGCTTGTTCCTGCCTAGGTCGTCGCTGTAGCCCAGGGCCGCCTGGGCGGAGGGCGGCCTGGGGAGGGCGGCGGCGGAGGCAGAGGCCAGTAGGGAGACAACAAAAAGCAGCTGCTGCATCGGGAGAGAACGAAATGGCGAATTCCGACGTCGACTGCCTTTTAACTGATAATCTCTTGTCTATCGCGTTGCGCAAACGAACTGTTGACTTTATGATTCCGAGTTCTCGTCCGTTCGCCTCGCAGGGAGCACCGGATCGTTGTGTCCTTATCTACTTCGTGCCCGGGGTCAGCTTCTGCAAGCTGTTCTCTGAGCACACGCCACTGTGTGTCTTGGCTCCGCTTTGAATTTTGGACCTTTAGCCTAGCGTTCGACAGCCCTATTCCAGGTCCATTCTTCCAACAACACAGGAGACCCAAATCTTGCTCATAGAACTGACTTACAGCCCCTACTTCCTTCTTCAGATCCATCCACCGGGTTACGACACGATGACCACGTGTCGTCGGTATCTCCGCGTGGTGGGGTGATACCCTGCGGCGAAAGACAAAGAACGATTGTTTGCCGAAGAGATTAGTGTCCGGTTAGGTGCATGTCCTTCTTGGCGCAGAGAACACGCTGGGACTCGCTGATGAGCCAAGTTTCTAATGATCTCGGTGACCGGAGGTCCCTAAGCAGCGCGGCCAAACTACACATGTGCTCGGTCTTATCAGCCACTCGTGACCACGTTCCTAACCGAATGCTGTGAATGACACAGAGTCGACGCAAGAACGTTGGAACAACACAGGAAGACTGATTTCTGGACGCGGAGATGGATCCCAGAGGGTTTATGGTCCATTCGATGTTCGTGCTTTGCACTTCTTTAGTCAAAGCACTGAAACAGTATTCAGAGATCCAGAAGGACCATTATGGGAAGGAAACGCCAAAGAATGTGTAGGGCCTTTAAACCGCAGCCTTTATCAGCTGAGAATGGTCACGGTACTGTCAATCTCCAGCAGAGAGCCAGGAGGGTCACCAGCAGAGGCCCCTCAAATACCCAGGAAACTAACTATATAGAAAAGAGGGAAAGTATTGTTGGTTGTCATGGTATATGCAAGATCGTTCCACCCAGAAATGGACACAGTGGACGTACAAGTAGGTTCACTTTATTACACTTTGGTTGAGCAATAGCTATAAGAAGGTTATTTGTTGACCATCTGGACGGGGCATCCATCTTCTCCGAAGTCGGTAATCCACTCGTGGTCCTGGAAGTAGCTGAGATGGTCGGACACGGAGACGGTTATATAGTCGCTGTCACTACACTTGTTCCCCTCGTCGGCGTTGCAGATGACGTAGCTGTCGTCCACACGCATCTTGTTGGGGTACCACACCTCGGACTTGTGGTGGACGTAGCCGTCGATGAGGCCGTGGTCGGGAAGGATCTCTGGAGGCACGTGGGGGACGATGTCGCGGTTGTGGACGACGCGATAGGCGTAGAGGATCTGAAGGAGTCAGTAGGTCAGCTGAGAAGCTTGGTAGGGAGCACTTACCATAGCGTCGTGGGCAGTAGCGAACGCCTTGTCCCCCACTCGAGGCTGTCCGAAGGTCATCAGCTTCAGCTTCTGAGTGTTCACCTGTCCCAAGTGGGCCAAAGTAGCGGCACAGAGGCTGGCCATGGCTCCTCCAAGGGAGTGTCCAGTGACCCAAACTTCATAGTCGGGGTACTGGTTTCTCAGAGCCAAGAAGTCGTCCTTGAGTCCGCCCCTCCACACCGACTTGAACGCTTCGTAGAAGTAGCGACTGACGTAGCCTCCGGCGATGAAGGGTTCCGGGTCGAAGATGGTGTTTACAGCTTCTTGGATGAGCTGTAGGAACTGGTTGGTGCCACGGAAGGTCAGGATGATGGCCTTGTCAGTGTGGGAGACGGCGCTCATTCCTCGGCACGAGCTGTCGTCCGAGTCGCAAGGCACTTCCACCCTCTTGTGGACGGTGTTGTTGCCCCCGGCGGGATAGGCCGACTTCATGCAGAGGTTAGGCTCGTCGGCGTAGGCCATCGCCGAGAAGGAGAGCATCTTATAGCGGGCAAATGAGTCATCATAGCCAACGAGGTCCAGCCGCTGCTTGCGGATGGCGGTCGAGAGGACGACGCCGAGGAGCGCGGCGGCCACGAGGAGCACAGAAGTCGACCGCATGGCGGAGAAGTGCTGATAGCAACGCGGGGAATGTTTTATACACGGCGCTGATAACCACTCTCGTGTTTCCCGGAGCGCGGACTTTTAATTTTGACCCACAGGGGACAAGGGTCGCGTGGTATACACGTGGCCCCCACGCGATGCAGCGAGTGTGCAAGGTTGGAACGTGATTGGTGCCGAGAAGGAGTGCAGGATGCGCTGTTATCAGTGGAGGGTGAGCGAGGGGATTACTGGAGTCGTTCTTATCAGGCGGTGTATGTTTAGAAGGAACACGTTGGTGGACTCGTGGAGATGCTTTGTTCTCTTTGGTCAGTGCAGAGTGCCTCCAAGCATGACCTTCGTTTGCAGGGAGAGAAAGTGCAATCTGAGTGCATCGCTACAAGGGTGCTGTACATGGGAGTTCCCACTTTACATTACAGACGTCATGGAGCGGTCTGAACCTATCAGACATGTCTGTCAGATTCCTAGTTAAGTCTGTCTGAGCAGAGCAGACAGTCTATAAACCATTTATTAGCTTCTTTCTCTCAGCACGTCACATACAGCGCATAGTGCAGCGCAGACTCAGACTCTTATAAACCCCTACAGTATGCTTATAAGGAAAGTGCCCGAAAATTCTAATAAAGAGCTGAAAGGGCCACTAAGCATAGATTGACCCTGTGCTTACGTATGCTTGTCCTACCTTGTTCTGTCCCGAGCGAGGATGCATTGTTTTAGAAGGCTACGACCACAGTCTTTTACTTCCTATTGATTCAAAACTGCCAGCTACTGGTCTTCCTTCCTACTGCTTATATTCAGTCCCTCATCTGCTGTAACCAGTTTCCCATGTGACAATGTCCAGTTGACCTCATAATTTATTGTGAATCCGGCATTTATACAATTGCTCGCTACTGTTGAGTGATCGTGTGAAGCTATAACTTGGAAGTCTCTAGTTGGAGACCATCTGCTTGGGGCAGCCGTCCTGACCGAAGTTCGTGATCCACTCGTGGTCCTGGAAATAGTGTCCGTGGTCCATGATGGACAGCGTGATCCAGTCTCCGTCGCTGCAGCTGTTGCTCTCGTCGGCGTTGCAGACGTGGTAGCTGTCGTCGACGCGCATCTTGTTAGGGTACCACACCTCGGACTGGTGATGGACAAATCCGTCAAGAAGGCCGTGGTCAGGGAGGACCTCTGGAGGCACGTGGGGGACGATGTCGCGGTTGTGGACGACGCGATAGGCGTAGAGGAGCTAAGATGGGAGTAAGGAACGTGCCAAGAGGGGGTTGGGTACCTGGGCGTTGACAGCGTCGGCGTAGGTCTTGTCTCCAACTCGAGGCTGTCCGAAGGTCATCAGCTTCAGCTTCTGAGTGTCGACCTGTCCCAGATGAGCCAGTGTAGCGGCACACAAGCTAGCCATGGCTCCTCCAAGGGAGTGTCCAGTGACCCAAACTTCGTAGTCGGGGTACTTGTTCCTCAGAGCCAAGAAGTCATCCTGAAGACCTCCGCGCCACACTGCCTTGAAGGCCTCGTAGAAGTAGTGGCTGACGTAGCCTCCAGCGATGAAAGCCTCGGCGCCGAAGATAGTCTCCACGCTTTCTTGGATGATCTGCATGAACTCGGTGGTGCCGCGGAAGGAGATGATGATGGCCTTGTCGGTGTGGGAGATGGCGGTGAATCCACGACAGGTATCGGTCTTCGCGCAGGCGACATCTACCACTCCGGTCACCTGAACCTCAAGCGTATTCATCAGCACAAGTAGATGGCACTTACAGTGTTGTTTCCAGCTTCGGGGTAGGCAGAGTTCATGCAGACGCTCGGATCGTCGGCGTAGGCGGCGGAGGAGAAGAAGAACATCTTGTAGCGGGCGAAGGAGTCATCGTAGGCGACGGCGCCGAGCCGCTCCTTGCGGATGGCGGTGGAGAGGACGACGCCGAGGAGCGCGGCGAGCAGAAGCGCGGTGGGCTTCATGGCGGGCAAGTGACGGTATCTCGGACCGCAACGTTTTATATCAAGGGCACGTCCTGATAACCGCTCTTGGCTCGAGACGTCCAGTTTTCAGTTGCGATGCAACGCAAGGAGGGGGCCGATCTCTTGAGGGGTATCACGCGACGACGCACTAATACGTCCGGGAGAGGGGTCGCTCCACGCGCTATCCACGTTCGCAGTGGAAGGGAACACGTGGAGGCACAAAGAACGTGGAGGACGAGGGATAAGGGGACAGGTGGACCCTACTTCTGTTAGATCAAATTGTCAAATTCGATAATCGTAAGAGTAGAGCTTAATGGGACAACTTTTAATCTAACCAGCTCGACTTTCGGCTTGCAGATATGTAAAGCTTGGGATGTTAGTCGGATGCATAATCCGAGCGACATGAGCAGGCGTCCTTGGGGAGGATATAAGATAGTGCAAGAAACCTTTTCCTATAGAATCCATCGCATATTAAGTTTTTTTAAAGTTTTCTATTCTGGTAGTCTCCAATAACGGTGAAGGGGAGACGGATAGGGGTGGGGCGTCCTTGGAATTTTCCCTCTATTCTTTCCTTTCTCATGCTCAAGGGTTTACGCACAGGATAAGCCATTGAAATCGACGCTATACTCGATTCATGTGCTATCATATCGGCTCCTCTGCTCCCAAGTGGCTGCGATCTTTTTGTGACCCTTTGCGTCGACTTTGCTACCGTTAAGAGTTTCGTAGTCGTTCTCGAAAGCGAGCGAAAGCGCACATTGTGCCTTCCCGAGGGTCCGATGTATGTGTGGTCGGAATGACCTGGTTTATGACTCTGCAAGCTTGCACATACTTTGCACGGAGTACAGTAGTTCCGGTTACACATTCCGGTCGTAAAATGTGGCTTCTCCGAGAATCTAGCCTAGCAGAGGTGTGGGTGGTAAAGTTTCATGTGGCCACTATGCGAGAGATCGGAAGCAGTACGGTAGCATTTGATGTACTTTTGGGTTCAAGCAGCTAGGGATGACAAAAGGTTCCCACACATGCTTTTCAGATATGGGGAACCATATCAAATGTAATTGATACGAATGCTTTATCGAAAGGAAAACAGTGGCTGAATGATTGAGCGCATCTACTTTGCAGTCATTCTAAAAACGAGGTACCATCTGAGCCAGGTAGACGCGGTGATGCCGGTGATTTCTAGAAGGCTTAAACTTCAGTAGTGTGGAACTATTTGTCGACCAGATTCACAAGCCCAGAATTTAAAAAAATTCAACAATCTATACTTCGGCCTGGCCCGCCCGGGCCATTTTAATTACGGATCGGGTGTCTTGAGCAAGTGGGTAACTTTTAGATTCTGTTTGTGAGTAACAAACAGGTAAAAGGCACAATCGAGTATCGAGTCGACTATGGAGTCAACTTTACTCGAGCCACAGTAATCAGTGGCTAGAGTGCTAGTTTGTTGTGTGTACTTAGTGGACCGAGACTCCCAGTAGTCCCACAGTTCTGACTGCTGAGAACGCCATAGGATCGGTAGCTTTGGAAAGCAAGTAACTGGACTGATTC
The DNA here is from genome assembly GCA_016648015.1 of Steinernema khuongi. Lineage (NCBI taxonomy): Eukaryota > Metazoa > Nematoda > Chromadorea > Rhabditida > Steinernematidae > Steinernema > Steinernema khuongi. The sequence continues at coordinate 43,564 of JADLIF010000773.1, read as the reverse complement.
ATTTGTCTACATACTATTCACATATCATGGACGCTCTTTGAGATTAGTTGAAGCGGTTTACAGGTTATGGATCTGAGGCGGGTCTTTACTTGTTGACCATCTGGACGGGGCATCCATCTTCTCCGAAGTCGGTGATCCACTCGTGGTCTTGGAAGTAGCTGAGGTGGTCGGGGACAGAGACAGTGATCAAGTCTCCATCGCTGCATTTGGTGCTCTCGTCGGCGTTGCAGACGTGGTAGTTGTCGTCCACACGCATCTTGTTAGGGTACCACACCTCGGACTTGTGGTGGACGTAGCCGTCGAAGAGACCGTGGTCAGGGAAGTTCTCAGGCGGCACGTGAGGGACGATGTCGCGGTTGTGCACGACGCGGAAGGAGTAGAGCATCTGAAGTGCTTTGTTGAGGGGGAGGATCGGGTGGATGAACTCCTACCAGAGCGTTATGGGCGTCCACGTAGGTCTTGTCACCGACGCGGGGCTGGCCGAAGGTCATCATTCGCAGCTTCTGAGGATTCACCTGTCCCAGGTGGACGAGGGTCCCGGCACAGAGGCTGGCCATGGCTCCTCCAAGGGAGTGTCCAGTGATCCAAACTTCGTAGTCGGGGTACTTGTTCCTCAGAGACAGGAAGTCATCCTTGAGTCCGCCATGCCACACCGACTTGAACGCCTCGTAGAAGTAGCGGCTCACATATCCACCTCCGATGAACTCTTCAGGGTCGAAGATGGTGTTGATGCTTTCCTGGATGAGCTGCAGGAACTGCGAAGTTCCTCGGAACGTGATGATGATGGCCTTGTCGGTGTGGGAGATAGCCGTCATTCCCTTGCAGGAGTCGGTTCTGTCAGTGTCGCAGACCACTTCGACCACCTTCGAGACCTAAACTTGACGTTCACCAGAGCCCATCTCCTCAGGTCGATCATACGGTGTTGTCGCCCCCTTTGGGATAGGACGAATTCATGCACAGATTGGGTTGGTCAGCGTAGGCCATCGCCGAGAAGAAGAACATCTTGTAGCGGGCGAACTGGTCGTCGTAGCCGGCGACGTCCAACTGGGGTTCCTTACGGATGGCGCTCGAAAGCACCGTTCCCAGGAGGGCTGCGGAGAGGAGCACAAAAGGGCGCATGGCGAAGAAGTGCCGAAGGGTGAGTTAGGAGCGTTTTATATAGTGTGGTGTTTGGTTATCACTCGTGTGTTGTGTCGCCAAAACGACCTACTTCTAATTTTACTTCTGGGCGGTGATAGAACACGTGTTTACCTTGCCGGGGAACGGAACGGACACATGGGAGGAGTGGCGAGTCACGATGGCTAAGAGGGGCCATGTGTCTTTTCTGTGCTTCACAGAGATCTGAGGGGAGCAGAGTCGAGGACAAATGGTGTATTTGTCTTATGCTTACGCGTTCTCATCTCATGCTGGGTATGTGTAACTGTTCAAACCTTCCGGAAGTTGAAAAGACACGAGAAAGGGTAACCGAAGGCATTCAATAGACCTCCAATGTGTCGTCAAAGAATCCACCTTCTTGACGAACATCACGCTTAGAGGAGACTTGCAGGTTCCCACTTCGTATCGAAACAATTCAGGCTCCTGCGGGCTCTATATCACCAGAAATTAAGCGCCGTTCAAGGACCACACTATTGTAGAGAAAACCATTCATTAAGGATCGAACATCAGCTATCTACACCCTCTTTGAGGTCACATCTGGCTAACATGAGCCACATCTCCCGTTTAGAAGCAGAGGTCTACTTGTTGACCATCTGCATGGGGCACCCATCCTCCCCGAAGTCGGTGATCCACTCGTGGTCCTGGAAGTAGTGCACGTGGTCGGGCACTGAGAGGGTGATCCAGTCTCCATCGCTGCACTTCAAGCTCTCGCCGGTCTTGCACACGTGGTAGCTGTCGTCGACCCTCATCTTGTTGGGGTACCACACCTCAGATGCGTGGTGGACGTAGCCGTCAAGAAGGCCGTGGTCGGGCAGGACCTCTGGAGGCACGTGAGGAACAAGGTCACGGTTGTGGACTACGCGATAGGAGTAGAGCACCTGGAATCCTAGGATCGGTAAAGATCGGATCTAATCTTAACATACCAACGCGTTAAGTGCGTCGGCGTAAGTCTTGTCCCCCACTCGTGGCTGTCCGAAGGTCATCAGCTTGAGCTTCTGAGGATTCACCTGCCCTAGGTGGACCAGAGTTCCAGCACATAGGCTGGCCATGGCTCCTCCAAGGGAATGTCCAGTGATCCATACCTCGTAATCGGGGTAGCTATTCCTCAGGGCCAGGAAGTCATCCTCGAGACCTCCGCGCCACACTGCCTTGAACGCCTCGTAGAAGTAGTGGCTGACATAGCCCCCGGCGATGAAGGGTTCGGAACCGATTACTGTATTGATGGCTTCCTGCACGATTTGGAGGAAGGCTACGGTGCCACGGAAGGAGATGATGATGGACCTGTCAGTGTGGGAGATGGCGGTGAATCCACGACAGGAATCCGTACTGGAGCTATCACACTTCGCTTCGATGACCTTGTTGACCTAAACCTGGTCAAGTATGAAGCTTTCATCCTTCTTACAGTGTTGTTTCCCCCATCAGGGTAAGCAGACTCCATGCAGATGGACGCATCGTCGGCATAGGCTCCAGCAGCGAAGAAGAGCATCTTGTAACGCGCGAAGGAGTCATCGTAGCCCTCAAGGTCCAGTCGATTCTTACGGATGGCCGTCGAGAGGACCAGGCCCAGAAAGGAGAGAAGGAAGCACGTGCTTAGGCGCATGACCGAGTGCTACTGATACTTCGTGACGCGAGTTTATATCGCTTTGACGGCTACCCACAGTGCTAAACACGGTGCTACCCGTTGGGTGATCCACGGACGGCGATGAACGAGAGCCGCGTGGTTCACATGTGCTCGAAGTCCTTCGATCTTCCGACCTTTGGGCCGGTTCCCCTATCAGTTTACCCGTGATCGGATGGTGATGTAATGGCCTCAGAGAACGACGATCGCCTCTGGAGGTTCTTGGGGAGCAGAGGGACCAGATGAGGGGGCTCCCTCCTTTAGAAGGTAGGAAGTTACAAAAGATTGCAGTTGGAAGACCTTAATGGACTGGCCTCTTGAGAGTAAAGTTCCTTCCTTATTTTGATAGATTCTACGTCCCTTGGCACTCTACGTTCTCTGAATCCTCCTCATTCCCGAATCCATACGTCCTCTGACCCATGAATACTGAAGGTTTGAACCTCTTGACACACAACCTCCTCACTAACCCACAGTACACCGTGTCTCCTCGTGTTGCGCACGTGTAGTTTCTTGCAAACAACGCGCTCGGCGTGCTAAGGTGAGTCACGGAGCATCCCCTTATCAGTTTGTGCCTCGCTTGGGTTGAAAGGCCGCGTGTTCGTTCTCGAACAATCGCCGGTCATGCGGTAGGAGCATGCGCCTGGCGCCAGATAAGATGTTGATGACCCTCTGCACAGTTTGCACCGGAGCATTTGCTCGACTATCGTACTCAGGTTAAGTATTTACAGCTGGTCAAAGGCGAACTGATTTTGGTGTTTGGTTTGGTATCGCCAGAGTTCAGTAATCATCAGAGAGCAGGGTTGACGTCGGCACTGTGCCTAGGCTCTGGACCATGCATCATTCACATAATTCGAATTCAGTTTTAAATTCTGGAGAACTTGCCACTTTCCCCTTGCCACTTGTTGATTTCTGGTCAACCGGACCGTTCCTGGCAACTAGTGGTTTCCACGACAAGCAACACCATCACGGTGTCAAACTGCTAAACATCGACGACACTCCTGAACCACGACGTCACTGAAGAAGCCGACTGAAGAAGCTGTTTGGCACCTTCCAGTCGTCGGCGGGCAGTAGGACCAACGATTCCACGAAGTAGACAATGAGAAAGAAGAAGAGAGACAGAACATGTCTACTGTCTACCGTCTGCAGTCTGGGAGACCACTCTGTCTAGATGCGAGCATGAAATGAGAGTCCGGGTCCAGGAATCTTCATCTTCCGCCAGGATTTTCTTCTTCTTCATTTACTTGCTGCAGAACCGAACTGTGCGCCGCTTCTTTTCATGTTTTGTTTGCACAAGTGGAAGAGTCAGTACTTTTTCCATTGTCGAACTTCCGGCTTCGGTTCTCTGGATTATTTCAAGACGAAATGTCGTCATAACTGCGCCAGATAAGAAGCTTAGAGATCACGCGATATCATAGGTGTTATGTCACGACAGATTAGTCCGCTGCAACGAATGGGTTGTTATCAAGGAGGAGATGAAGCCAAAAAGAAGGGGGAGATCGGATTATGTCATTCCTGCTTTAAGCTGGGGCAATCGTTGAAATCTTCATGGAGGACTGACATGTCAGAAGCTTCTTCCAACATTTAGGGGACCGTACGCTGTTCGATGTTGCATGGCACAATCTTCTGAGAGGCTTGGGAAGAAGGAATTGCCAACAGCTTGCTACAGACTTCACGTATGCACCTACATGTTGTGGTTACAGCCTGAAATGAAGTAGAGCAACCACACGCCTCCGTTGCACACTCTTGTAATTTGCCTTCCTAGAAGTGCTTCACCCAAGTCGCCCCTAAACAAATTGAGTGCTTTCACATGAAAGGTGAGCTTTATTAAAGCCGGCTGATGAGCCTTTCAAGCATAGTTACATACCCGGAACAACAAATATAGATCGCTAAGTGCAAAACACAGAAATTAATTGAAGGGCACTTTAAACAAAGCCACCTCCAAACCCTCCGCTGTAACCAGGTCCTCCGCCGAAACCGGGTCCTCCACGAGGACGCTTCATTCCAGAGAAACCAGCTCTGTCGTCAGGGATTCCCATCGCTTCCATATCATCAACATCAGGTTGTCTTCGGTAACCATCGCCAATTAATCGAAATTGACTATTCCCAGGACCTGGCATAATTAGCCGCGATCTGAGGGGGTCCAAGTCGCGCATAAAACTTTGCGGGCGAAATGAAGGTGGCACGCGAGAACCATAAACCGGATCAAAGTCGCTCCACGGTGTAATAGGCACAGCAGGTTGAGGGAGTCGTCCTGGCCCAAGTGGCCTCGCAGGTGGATAACTGTACTGGTTGTGAAAGTCTTCAAGGCGCTCGGCTGCTGCACGGAGATCGTTAGCACGCTTCTGAACTCTTTCTTGCGCAAGTCTGCGATAAGTCAAGAGATACGACTCGTTGCCGCGTCTCGATTGAAGAGCACTCTCTAAAGTAGATGTTAAGGACATAGTAAGCGCGCAGTAGCATACCTCCAAATTCCGCACGGAGCTTGCGCTTCCATACAAGGATATCATTTGTTGGATGGCCAACGATGAGGCGCATTCGCTTGCTAACAGATGACAACGAGAGCACTTCTCGGGCTGGGAGGTAGTTCAAGATCTTCTCCGCGACCAATGAGACGGTGAGTGCCTTCTCGACTGGAGTGGGCGCTTCTACAAGGTATATTGATGAGAGAAATACGACCAAGGAAGTCATACCTAAGAACAGCAGTTCGTAGAAGTTCTGGAACGACTTCTCGGCCCCGTCCGGTCCCAAGCTGATGTTCTTAAGAAGGCTGATAGAAGCTACGGGAGTCCAGACTGTCCCAGCGTTTTGGATGAAGCCATTCACAACTACTCCGATTGCTTCTTCGGTTAACGCGTCTTTGAGAAGCGACATGACGAGCCGCACAGGAACATCAGTGTTGTTAAGGATTCTTGTGAAGCCCAGGCAGTGACACTGCTTCTCCGCGTTGCGCTCCCATTTTTCAGGCTAAACAGTTGTCAGTTAAATGAAGTAAACAAAAGATATTACTCACCAGGTTCTTTGCACCTAAGTCTTTCAAATCCAACAAAATGGCGCTTTGGATTTCCTCTTCGTACGCCATCTGCAAAAAATCAGAGATATAACCAATCTGTGCTCGGAAGACAGGATACACGAGTTAGTAAGGAAGGACACGGTCTGCCGCGCTAACAATACAGTGATGACATCAGAGATCTCTCGCAATACTCGCAATAGTCATGGATATGCGCGCATACCACACACTAACATCCTAAGAGCCTGCTTAAGGTCAATCTGATGCCCGCTCTCTCAAATCTCAAAGATTTAGTTGTCCTAATCAGCACACAAATATCGAGAGGAACGGTCATCCGTCTCCTTCTCACATTGCGAAAGTTCGCGACGACTGAACCCCAGAAGATATATAAACACCAACAATTCTAGTAAACAACTCTTCGAATACACAACACGGCCGACAGTTGACAAACCAGGCGACACTTCGCTCGCAAGATACTTCGGGACGAGACCTCTAATAAATTTCACTTCGTTGAATTGGGTTTTCTGAGGTGTTGCCTGGTTTGACGGGACCTCCAATGGAACTTCATCTTGCACCCTTCACTCAACCTTTCTTCAACTTCCTTTGGCACCTGGTACAGTTCTAGTGCCCATGGAGACATGTGTTCTAAGGGAACCTGTTATGCTAGAACTGACAATAGTTCCAATTGGATCAGCTCGCATAGTTCAAAACATTCACACATCCGGCTCAAGAAGAAGCTTCTTTTAGCAATCTGACATGTAACCTTTTCGAACTGTCCTCCGGCGATTCAGGCGAGACATAGTGCAAATGAAAGGCCCTGGCGCGCTAGTTACAGCGCACATATCAGCTCGTGCCCATACCATACAAAATCGTTCTTAAAAAGTCCAAAAACTATTTGGTAGTAAGGGTAAGTGCGGTTGTCAACAGCATAAATGCTGTGTCTGTATGGCTCACTGGCAAGTGTGCCTGCTTCCAGACTGTCAGTCCAGGTTCGAATCCGCGTCTGGCCCAACATTTTTCTTTGCACGGAAAATAATTTTTATTTGACAAATTAAACTAAAACAACCTGTCTGCGAAGAAAAATAAGCAAATACCGTTTGACACTTGACTTGGAACCTTACAACTATGAGGATCTGTAACGATTGAAAAATCCACAGCGGAATACGTGGATATCAAGCTCTAGAATCCTTCATATGAAAGGAATACTTCTTAATGTTAGGTGTTAAGAAGTTTCTTGGACTATACAATCGTCACAAATCCTCATAGTGTAAGGTTCCAAGTCTAGGTCTGTCCAAGGTTCCCAGAAACGGTATTTGCTTATTTTTCTTCGCAGACAGGTTGTTTTAGTTTAATTTGTCAAATAAAAATTATTTTCCATGAAAAGAAAAATGTTGGGCCAGACGCGGATTCGAACCTGGACTGACAGTCTGGAAGCAGGCACACTTGCCAGTGAGCCATACAGACACAGCATTTATGCTGTTGACAACCGCACTTACCCTTACTATCAAATAGTTTTTGGACTTTTTAAGAACGATTTTGTATGGTATGGGCACGAGCTGATATGTGCGCTGTAACTAGCGCGCCAGGGCCTTTCATTTGCACTATGTCTCGCCTGAATCGCCGGAGGACAGTTCGAAAAGGTTACATGTGAGTCATGGAGTGTTACAGCTAACAGTAAGTAACTGCCCTACAAGCCTGGATCCATTAAGCGACTCTTCAGCCCGGATATTTGGAGATCACATCTAACAAGTTCACACATACTAAAGCAGGTCGAAACTGCGACGAAGCAATCACACAATGTCGACAAGAAGCTTCAATGATGTTGCATGTGTTACAATCGATTTGCAGAGTTCGATATCGCTTTGTTGCAGAACCTTCTAACATCGAAAGGATGACTGGTGGCAGTGGAAGGAAGGCCGCGCTTGGAAGCGGAAGCAAAAAAGTGACCTTCTTCAACGAATGTTGCGTAGAGTAGGCTTTTTTGTTCCTTCACTACATATATCAACTCTTTCCAGTGATAATTCATTCACCGCAAATCGGTCGGACGTATCTGGACAGAAGGAGAAGGAGGCTGCTGATGACGGACCACTTCTGGACTTTTCCACCCTTTCCCTGGACATTATCCACGATGTCATCGGACTCATTCAGGGCACACGAATCAAAGCACTGCAGAATCTCGCGCAGATCGAAGGTCCTTGGAGCGACGTGTGCTGTCGGCGACAGTTTATTTATGCCGTTGATAACGTCGTCTATCGCCGCCACTTCAATTCCGAGAAGAAGCTCTGCACAACCGAGATACAGCCCGAAGATCGGAAAAGCTACTACATTGAGGACGTATACATCTCTGACCACAAGAAAGACCCTTTCGCGCTGTACGAACCGACTACTGTTACTACCGCTACAATAACTGTGACGACTACCGTAACCTCGAAGACGAGTAGCAAGAAGACGGCGAAGACGACGACTACCTCGACGATGACGCTAGCAGCCAACATTTACGGTTCTCTGAGTATCTCGCTGGACGTCCCAGATATCCCAGTAGCGTTCTTGGACAACGTACCAATGAGGATCAGCTCACTAAGATTCCGCAACTTTGTCGGACTGCATTCCCATAAACTGCCTACTTCCCTAGTGCCTTTCATAAACCGGCAACTGAGATCCCCCAACTTGAGGACTTTCGAGAATTCCGGCAATCTGGATGTCCAGCACATCTTAGATTCGCTTAAGCATTTCGTGAAGGCGCCTCAATTCGTGAGGCTCCACCTGGCCCATACTTGCGAAGCCTCTCTTTTCAAGGAATTCTACGAGGCTTGGAAAAGCCGAATTTTCTTCACAACGCGACAGACTATTACCGCTCGTGTTGATAGAATTGGGAGCGTGGAACTGGTGAATCACTTTCGAATAGTGCCAGAGACTATCTCATCCGCGAGCAAAGCCGTGTACGTGCATCCTGTGTGCGAGGAAGCTTCAATTACGATTTCGGTCACCGGCAAAAACGATGCCTACGTTGTGCGTGTAACGACGAGATCTTCTAAGGGAAAAGAGGAGGCGCACTGAAGTTGAGGAATGCAGAATGGTGATGGTCCAAACTATCACACTATTTCCACCCCGCCATTTCGATAAATTATTTGTTGCAGGACTCTCACAGGTTACATAGCGTTGGATTGAAAATGTGATTAGGTGTGGCTCCCTGCTGCCATGCCAATTTGGGTTCGGGCTCATTACATTCCGGCCTTATTCCATATCCAAGCTATTGTATCTCGGCGTTATATTTTAGATACGGATTTTCCGGTTCGAGTTCTGACTCGGAACACTGTGTGTCCGGGTTCGGATCGTTGATGGTGAGCATAAGGTCACAATCTAGGTATGTAGATCCCAGGACAGGGTTACGGTGACCAAAGAGATTGGGCACAGCAAAAGGACAAACACTCTAGAAAAGGATCAGGGGAGGCATCTGATCTCCTGCGAGCGGAGAGTCCGACGAGGTTCTTGACACGACAGTCCTGACCACAGTCGCGACCGAGTCGGAGACTTCGGGTTTTTGATTGAACGCTTGGACTCGGGTTCGATGAGGTTCTTTTTTAATGAGGTTCTGGATCTGGTTCTGCCAAGGGATGGTGAACGGAGAATCTCTGATCGGAGTCTACGGTACGCGTTCTACGGAGACGGCGCGGGCCATGGATATCTTCGCCGCTTCGCGATTCTAGCCGTCCCCACGTTTGAGGGTGTGGATGAACCCCCAAATCCAGCTTTGCATTCATGTGAACCTTGTTTCCAGTCAAGCACTTTTATCGCGGCCTACCATCAGTTGTCTTAAATACACTTTCATTTCGTCTACGCGACATTTGTTTCGTCTACAGACAGCCTTTGTCTGTTTTTCGTCTGTCATGTGCAGAGCTGTCATCGGGTCGACCCGAAAATTTCGAAAAATGCGGATTTACCCTGCCAAGAACGCTTCGCTTTTCGCTTTTTTTCTTAATTATAAGCTTGACGACTGAAGGAACAACTCTAAATGAAAAAATTGCAAATTCTAGAAAATAATCGCCGGAAAAACGTTCTGACCCGATTTTCGGGTCAAAATGACCCGAAAACTTGACCCGAACGTTTTTTCGGAAGATAGGCGAATTTTTTTCGAAATTTTTCTTTTCGGTTTGTTCATCGAGCCATGAAGATTGGAACTAAGAAAAAAACACGAGAAAAGAAGCGTTCCCGAAAGAGTAAAGCCACCTTTTCCAAAATTTTCGGGTTGACCCGATGACAGCTCTGGTCATGTGTCTCGCCATGCTGCGTTAAGTCTAACTTCCTGCACTTCGTCTTATCATATGCCACTTGACGGAGCAGCTCAATGACTGTTTGGCAATCGCGATTGGCACCTGGTATTTCCGAAAATATTTCGAAAAAATGTGAACACTCACACCGTACCGCGGTAGTCAGAGGAATTTGTGTGGATCATCGTCAGCGCAACTGCCCCGTTCATTAATAGATAGGAAGTTGCGTGCCGTAGAAAAGGGAGCTACGGTCGTAAGAAATTTAGTATTACGTAGGTTAAGGCTGGGTAGTTGGAACAGAATAAACAGTTACGGAGACTACCAACCGTCAAATTTGACACCTCTGCTTTCCATCGAACAGGACAAACGTCGTGTGTGGTCGAAGATCATTGGACTTCCTTTCTCCCCGTTTTTTCGCGAATCTTCCCTCCGCTTCGCATGCTTATTCGATTCCTCGTTTTCAGAACACGATGAACGCGCTGATACAGACCCTGGAGAAGCTCGACGGCGAAATGGACGCGCAGATTAGCGAGATCAACAACCTCGTGGAGCAGCGGTTCGCCGTCTTCAATATGCCGGAGCACTGCGCTCTAGTGCAGATGGACCCCGAATGGAAACCGCTTCTGTGCGCCAAGCTCGATATACTGATCACAAACTCCATCGAGGTGTTTCAGGTAAACTTCAGGTCAGAGATTCATTTTGACTAATCGTGAGAATTGTTCCAGCTTCAATTGGAAGAGCTTCAACAAAACAGTGCTAAGCTGCGATGCTTCTGCGCGGAGAAGATGGACAAGTCGTTTTCCTTCCAAGAGGATTTCATCGCCTTCCTGGACAATTTGGATTCCATTCACAGAGGATACGAAGCGGCGGTGCGAAACCTGGATCCCACCGTGAGTAGCCTCGGACTGAAGAAGACAAGCCTTTTTGACACGAATCCGGAAATCCGAAGCGCCGTCCAAAGGATCAAGGCCGATATTGCGTGAGTCGAGCTGTTGTTATTGTTGTTGTTGATTTGTCTTGTTAAATCCTTTGCAACGCCCTTCTGCTCTACTTCGGATGTTTTATATGGGATCTCCTGCAGTTGAGTGGACCTGTAGGGGACGATATTTCGACGCCAGGGATGCATATGCTTCCTTAATATGGCTGTATTCACTACTACATATATGCTTCTTTCGAAGCCATTCGTCGTGTCCTTACTAAGACCGCGACAACCTCAGGATTCCCTGGGTCGACTTTACGATCCATATTCCAGATTTTAACAGAAACGATGTGCTCTCACGGAGGAGGAGGCCATGGCCATGGAGGCTGCTCCCATGAAATGACAGTCGAGGACACCGAGTTCGTCCAGTACAACATGGTCAGCAGCATCGACCTGGAAAGGGTTACCGTACTCGGAGAAGCCGTCGATGGTTCTGGGAAGAAAGTATTTAAAGCCTGGGAAGATCGCTTCGACAGGTATAAAGGACTAAACTTAAATGACAAATTGGGCCCTATTGCAGGTCGGTCTTCGTTGAATCGGATGACGATCCAGAACTTCTCTTCAACATACCATTCAAAGGCCATGTCAAGATCACTGGAATAACCCTGATAGGCGACGAGGACGATACGTTTCCTGGAAAGATGCGGCTTTATAAGGACCGCCCTTCGGTGAGTTTTTATAGCATTGCCGGTTTGAGTCTTATCCGTTCTTTTCACCTATATCTAAGAACACTAATAATAACTGTATTCCAGATGTCTTGCGAAGACATGGGTCTCCCAGCCGATCAAGAATTTGACCTGAAACAGGACGAGAAAGCAGGCATTGACTACCCTCTACGCGCCGCCAAGTTCAACAGCATCTCTCATCTCACGATGCACTTCCCCTCCAACTTTGGCGAGAAGAGGAACAACGACGTGAACACTCGAATCTACTATATCGGAATCCGAGGCGAGTTCCAGAAGGACTTCCGTCAGCAGGTGACCATTTGCACCTACGAGAGCCGCCCTCAAATGAAGGACCACAAGACTGACACCCAAGATGCTGTCGGTCGCCACATTTTCTAAGTTTCATATTTAATTTGAAGTCCGGCTATTTGTGAATACGAGTATCAGTAAACCTTAAGGGACCTTGCGTGGAATTCGCCTCCTCTCTAGACATGTTTCATGTCTAGAGTCTGGTCTTTCAGTCTAGTCTCATGTCTTGTCTCTGATGGAAGTGTAATCTCGTCTTGCAGGGGTGTCTCAGTCTCGCGTCTACTCAACAAGGTCAGTCTCGACCTTTAAGTGTCTAGTCTCGCACATCTCTGCACCTTTGCAGCAACGGCACGAGGGTTTAGTTCAGGCCGATCCATTTTTTTCAAAGATAAGAGCTAAGAAGTTAAGAAGCTGTAGGGAACACGTGCTCTGCTGTGTAGACAAAAGATGCATTGACGTAAGCAGTGCATCCGCACTCCATCGTCCGATCGACCGATCCAATCAAAGGCTATGCTGTCCAGAAGACGACGTCGTCCTCGAGCCTTTACTGAAGTCCATCTACTTGATTAAGACATCTGCATAGATTCTGCTGACCATGCTCTTACGTGCAAGCTCCTCCATGGAATCGGCCCACCCGGATCCTTCGGGCTTTGGTCGCCGCTTCCCGTCTTATCAGTCCCGACAAGGTTCCGTCGCTTATCGGCGCCCTTAAGGAAATCCGTTTTCGTCGCCGCCGGGCAGTACGTCTTCGCCGCCTTCTCGAGGATGATCGCCTTCGTCGCCCTTCTCGCACTCCTTGGATGCGTCGCCGCCAAGCCTCTGGAGCTCGATGCTGCCTACCAGGACGGATTCGCAAGGGCGCGGATGCTTCCAATGAGCGCCGCTGCCTACGCCGACAACCCGCAGCTCTGTGTGAACAGGATTTTCCCTCAAGGAGAGGTACGATTTGTCGCGCGTTTAGAGACCATCACGTGCAGGAGGGTTTCAGTACAAGCGACTGATCACCAAGGTTTGTGACCCGAGTCGCAAGGATACGTGTGCCGCCTTCACTGCCGCCTCGCCAGCTGACAAGGCCATCATAATCGCTTTCCGGTGAGTCTTATGTTGATTACGGTAGAGCTATACTGTTGCCCTCTTAAAATAGCTTTTTTCGCTTTAATTCCATCGGACTTCATGTGACTTCTCATCTAAATTATCTTTTTTCAGCGGATCCAACGGCGTCATCCAACTCTTCATGGAGGCCGACGAGACGATCTTCAAGAAGAAGACGGCTTTTATCGGCGGTGGAAACGTCAGCGAGTACTTCTTCGGCGCCTTCAGCCTCCTCTGGGAGAACGGCATCAAGGACGACTTCCTGGCCCTGAAGAATAAGTACCCCGACTACGAGGTTTGGGTCACCGGACACTCCCTGGGAGGCTCCATGGCCACCCTATGCGCGGGGACGATCTTGAAGAACGGTTGGGCCACGAAGGAGAAGCTGAAGCTGGTCACCTTCGGACAGCCTCGGACAGGAGATCAAGCCTTCGCTGATGCTCATGATGCCCAGGTGAGATATTTTGTTGATTGTAATTAAGATACGATCTCCCACATTCTGCTTTCATACCCTAAAGTCGCTCCTACTAGAAATTCTGTACATTTAAAGCCTGAAATTTAAGGACTTGTCCACGACTGACCATTCCCCTCCTTTTCAGTTCTCCTACTCCTACAGAGTAACGCACAGGCGCGATATCGTGCCACACATTCCCTTCGAGGACATGGAGGGCTACGAACACCACAAGTACGAAGTATGGTACAACAACAACATGGCCAGTGGCGCGCCCTTCAAAGAATGCAAGAAGGACGAGAGTAACAACTGCAGCGATGGACAGTTCGACTGGAGCATCGAGGACCACCTCCACTACTTCGGCCATATGATCTCGGAGTACGGATACAAAGGTTGCAAGGACTTGTAGATAATTTTTTATGTCGCTGTTGTGCTTGACCTGCCAATAAACACGATGGTGACACATCTAACATCATGCTTTACAGTGAAGCTTAAGGAGTGCGAGGGGCAAATATCCATATCCGCAAGCCCGACTTTTTCAGCCTTTCAGCAACTCACACCGGTGAAGGAAAGACAAATCGGAACCTTGTATCACAAGGCTTTAACAAGTTGGATCACATGAAAGGGTTCTCGCGAACGGTGTAAACAGTATTGACACGAGATAATGAAAAAGTCAGGCGCACAGGCTTGTATACATAGTTGGTTCCCTGCATAGTCGCTGTGCTTGATAATTTTTGATCATGGAGAAGCTGCAAAAACCATAATCGTGCTACATGTCCCACAAATCCATATTTGGTGATGTTCCAAACGTTAAGGGGCCTTAACCCAAAGAGTTAAGGACAGTGAACGACTTTTAGTCGATAAAGTGGCAGTGATCTTCGATTTGGAGTGCAAGAGACGCCTTTTTAAGTTAAAATGATATAAAAAATCTCGCAGATACTTGCCTCATAGTGACGCGCTTAATCATCTAAAAGACACGACGTCGACCAAGTAAATTTGACATTATAAAAACTGGCATAAAAAATGAGCATACAGAGGATGCCCGGCCTTGTAGATACATACCTCTCGACGCAGCTGCGCGGCTTAATCAGCCAATAAACACGAGCGCGCGAGGTACTTGGAGCCGGCGGTCACGCGCGTGTGGCGCCTTAACCTAACACGTGTTTTTTGAAGTGCGAGAGGCGACCGCCGACGAGAGGAGCGTTTGTTTTCGTCGCTCGATTAGCACCGAAGGGGCCGGATGATAACGCTAAGGACACGATGAACGTTTTTAGCTCACGAGCCGAGTGACCCCAAGAGACGTTCCCAGGAACACCTTTTAGGCGGTGTCGACGTCGTCGACGGTACCGTAAGACCAGTAGACGAGTGGAGAGCTTCTCGGGAACAGTGTAAGGAGGTCCGACGCGAGAGGAGTCCTCTCCTGGAATGTTTGTTTTTCGCATAATTCTTTGGAGGCGCGTTAACACAAAGAGGCTCTCGGATGGACGCATGGCTAGGCGCATTCGCAAACACGGACGGAGCAACTTGTGGTACTAGTTGGGTATGAATGGAGCACAATGAAGACAAGAAGAACACATGGTTTCCATATTCGTCTCCACACAGCTAGAGCCTCAAGTAGTGTAGTGCTCAAGACGATTACACCAGCTGCTGAAACTTCTATTTATTTGATCTTATGTGCTCTGAAAGTGATACAAGATAAGAGACAGAGAAGGTCTATAAGTGCCCTTGTCCGCTATATGTGTAACTTCAGAGGTATGGACATCATTTGGATCAAAGGATCCTGCGATAATGAAGAACAACGGCCGTCTGTTTCCCTTGAAACACCTAGCTTCCAGCTAGATTTAGGCATTTTCATAAGTAGGCATGGTAAAGTCAAGTACCGAATTCTGCGATGTTATTCTTATAGAGACTTGTATCCACAACTCTGCGGGTATGCAAACTAAGAAACTCGACGCACAAGACAAAAGAGGATCCCGCTTCTCTCTGTTGTCAACAACTTTTGTAACCTTACGCGACCAGTTTTTGACGCAACGTCATTCGGACTTTGTCATTGTTGTCCACTTCTGAAACAAGAGATTCTGCTGCTGTTGATTCTAGGATAGCTCAGAGGTACACATTACCATATCATTTCTTCTGCACGAGCTTATGGTAGTTACATACTCACAAAAGGGGGGGGGGTCATTCTCATAGACTTCTCATTCCCTTGCTGTGGCCTGGCATGAACCTTGTTTGTTAAGGATTTGTTATAAGTTTCGCCTAGATCACCATGGCCAGCAGCTTTTGTCGCCAAAATTACCTTTGAAAGTTTTCTGTGACCAAAAGAATAACCTGTCCTTCTTGTCCAACTACTAATGACGGTCATGTACTCACAAGAGGTCCTAATGATTCCGTAGAACTGGCCAAAGGGCGGCATCTTCTCAACGTACTGGTCAGCAGAAGACAAACAAGTTCCTTTTTTCGATGCGCGCCTTGTTTGCCCTCACACAGTTTCAAGAAGGTGTTTTTGCCTGATGTCATCACCGAATTCCAGCGCGGCTTCTCCCTCGTCGAGACTCCTTTGTCCCGAGGCTAATCCCGCCCGCCCGTTCGACGACGACGATATAAACGGCCGCCCTCCGCCCGGTCATTACCGTTCGCCTCCGCAGAGCTCCTCTAGCACTCGCTCGGAGCAGTCGCCTGTCAGCGCTCCTCCGCTTGTTTACGGGCCCCGAGTGGTCACTCGCCACCGTTCCTCGCGCACTTCTTCGCCTTTTTTGTTTGTTTACCCGCGACAGCCGCTCAGAGACCATCGTGTGTGCAACTCGTTGTCATTGCAGTCCAAGCGGCCATGAGAATCTGTTGGCTCATCTCCGCCGTGCTCCTGATCGGCTACGTCCGTGCCCAAGAAGAAGAAGCGTCGCCAGAGGTACGCCTTTCCAACCCAAGCCCTCAGATGAGCAATTCGAAAGATCCATTTCTTGGTTTGATTAGAACTCTCTTGAGATTTGCCATCTCTCCTTGGACCCGCCGTAACCTCGCTTTCCCCTGGTGTCCAGAAGTCCTTAAAATCTGAGCTTCTCTCCTTCTCAGCTTCCCAACACCCAACCAAGACATGACAGAACCCCTTCCAGGACCGATCTAAGGACGCCGTAGTCATCCGCGCCAAGAGACAATGCTGCATGATGAACCAGGCTTCGGCCTGCTGTCAAGGCGCCATGCCCATCGCCCAGCCCCAGCAGCAGTGCAACTGTCAGCAGCTCCAGGTCCAGGTGAGCGTCGTTCGTCGTAAAGCGTCGTCGTGCGCTGCTTCTTCTTTGCAAACACTTGGCGCCGACCACGATGTTAACATCCGGTCACTTTAAGGTTCAACGGTGTGATTGTGCAAACATTATGCAAACGCAGTGTGGCTGCGCCGCTCCCGTCGCTTCCGGCTGCAACTGTGGACAGCTCCAGCAGCAGTTCTCCCAGTGTGGATGTGGCTCGCTGAGCTACCAGGTTGGGAGAACTCTCGAGGGACAGGATTCATTGAGAAACTTTAGGTCTCATGCAACGCTTGTGCTCAACCTGCTCCTCAACCTCAGTGCGCTCCCGCCTGCCAGCCTGCCTGCCAGCCCCAGTGCATCCAGCAGCAGCAGATGCTTGTCCTGGTGCCCCAGCCTCAGCAGCAACCGCAATGTGCCCCCTCTTGCATGCCCGCCTGCCAGCCCCAGTGCATCCAACAACAGCAGCAGCAAGTGTTCGTGGTCCAGCAGCAAGCCCAGTGCGCTCCGGCTTGCATGCCTTCCTGCCAGCCCCAGTGCATCCAGCAACAGTGCCAGCCCAGCTGCCAGCCTATGTGCGCTCCTAGCTGCAGCATGGCCCCGCCACTTCCGCAGCCCCAGCCCATCGTCTTCGTCCCACAACCCCAGCAGCAACAGTGCGCCCCGGCCTGCATGCCTTCTTGCCAGCCTCAGTGCGTCCAGCAGCAGTGTGGTAAGTCAAAAGAAAACTGACACTTAAAGAAGCTGAAGATCGAAAGCTGAACTCAAATTTAGTGACCTAAACCACTTCTTTCCAGCCCCAGCTTGCCAGCCCATGTGCAACTCCGGATGCGTCCAGCAGCAACAGCAGCAGATCATCGTAGTCCAGCAGCCTCAGGTCCAGCAACAGCAGTGCGCCCCTGCTTGCATGCCTTCCTGCCAGCCTCAGTGCATTCAGCAGCAGTGCGGTAAGTGTCCACATCGAAGACATGGCTAAGAATCGGCGTTCCAGCCCCGGCTTGCCAGCCCATGTGCAACACTGGCTGTGCCCAGCAGCAACAGCAGCAGATCGTGGTCCTGCAGCCCGCCCCAGCTCCTGCTCCGGTAGCCCAGTGCGCCCCGGCCTGCATGCCTTCCTGCCAGCCTCAGTGTGTCCAGGTAGGGGAGCAGAGGAGAAATGAATCTGAACCACAGATAGAAGAGTCTAAAACAAAGACCTCAAGCGACTCAAGGGTCCATAACTCCTTCTTTGTAGCAAGCCCAGCTCTGCGTGGCCGCCTGCCAGCCTAGCTGCTCCTCCTCCTGCGGTTCCAACTCCCAGTGCTCGAACACGTGCCAGCCCAGCTGCCAGCAAGCCTGTATGCAGCAACAGCAACCTGTGGTCGTCATCCAGCAGCAGCCCGTCCAGCAGTCGTGTCCTTCTTCCTGCCAGCCCGCCTGTCAGCCCCAGTGCGTCCAGGTACCGTACCTCTTCCTCCAATCTCTCCCATCGCCTACCTCCTTCAGCAACAACAAGTCTGCCAGTCGGCTTGCCAGCCCAGCTGCCAGAGCACTTGTGGCTCCAACGCTCAGTGCGTGCAGACCTGCATGCCCCAGTGCCAGCAAGGCTGCATGGCCCAGCAGCAACCCATCATCGTCGTCCAGCAGCAACCTAGCGTAGCGCAGTGCCCCAGCTCCTGCCAGCCGGCCTGCCAGCCCCAGTGCGTCCAGCAGCAGAGCCTCTGTGTCCAGGCCTGTCAGCCTTCTTGCCAGGCTTCCTGCAACTCGAGTAGGTCGTCTCTGGTGGGATGGACCTAAAAGTGCCTTCTTCAGACGCCCAGTGCTTCCAATCGTGTGTTGGAAGCTGCCAGCAGCAGTGCCAGCAGCAGCAACAGGTCGTCGTTGTCCAGCAACAACCTAGCTGTGGACAGACCTGCGCGGTAGGTCCTCTCCTTGCCTTCCCCCTCTAAACGCTCCCTACTTCAGCCTGCCCCGGCCGCCCAATGCGTTCCCCAGTGCCAGCCCGCCTGTCAGCCCCAGTGCGTGCAGATGCACACCCGCGGAACCTACATGCAGCCCGCGGCCATCACCATGTGCGGAGGCCCTAGCTGCGCCTGCGGCTCCGGCTACACCCAGTGCATGCAGGGAGTGTGCTGTCTCCGTCGCCGCCATCGCGTCGCTAAGACCGCCTAGAAAGCTGTCCGTCGTCCCCCGAAGAAGCTAAATATTCTAAGTCGTATTCTAAGTGCTTCGCAGCAGTGCTATTTATTGCCGTCGGTCGGCACTCTCCGGTAATTCATTTTGGAATTCGAAGTTCGTTGTTCCCCAATCGCGTTGTCTGTATAATAAAGAGATTGTTTATTAGAACATGCTTATTGGGGTTACAGGCTGATAATAAGGGTTCATGCTAAAGGCTTGGCGCTATAAGGACCCTCGTATACAAGGATTAGCGCAACTGGTCCAGAGTTTGAACCGGGACCGCAAAGAAGCCACTAAAATGCCGCCTTCCCATGATGAAAGAAGTCCGAAAGTGACATTTTCAGATGTGCTGAGGCTAGAGTTTTGTATAGATTCAAAGTGTTTTGGAAGCATAGGCAGTTTTGACCTCTTGTATCTGCTAATTAAAGAAAAACAGGCATCTGGACTTCAAATTTGGCGTCTTGGGTTTCTCTAGTCAAGTTTAAAGATAGCTAATCACTAAATACCACTTTTCCCCTACTAGAACACGTCTTCTTTGAGCAGTAGAAGGTCCATCCTTTTTTTCCAAAATGCAACCTTAGCATCAAATAAAAGTTTTTCGGTACTGTAAATTTCGGTAAATTAGGCCTTCCGGTAACCCTCGGTGTATATCGTTGTACGGTAGCTCATAGAGAGATTCTTTATTAGCACATATGTACAAGCAGTTACATTCTTCCCTCAGGCCTGGTATACCCTCGTATTCCCGTACTGGTAAAAAGGACCCCGGTACTGCGTGGAGTAGGGTCGGTAGGCGGTGCGCACTGGTCCCGAATGGATTTTGTAGATGCGTTTGCGCTCGTAGAAACGGCGGATCCGCGAGCAGTTGAGGTAGATGATGCCGAGGATGAAGATCACCTGAAAGAGAGTATTGAGGGTGGGCTTCTTGGAGCTCAGAGAACCAAGAAGAAAATGGCCAAAAGGGGCCCGTAGAAGAGGAGAGCTTGTGAGAGGGCGGCAGAGTCCGCTGAGGTGTCCGGGTCCTTCTTCGTTTGGAGGCTCAGGGACTGAAAAGAAGAGATAGGGAGTGATGGTGGCAAAGGGTCACCTTGTCGTCCAGAAGGAAGATCTTGCTGTAGTCCACGTCCGAGCTGTTTCCTGTGCAGATTCTGATCTCGTGACTCTCCTCTGTGACTCCTTGGGGTATCTTCAGGCTATAAGCCTTTTGTGTTAGGATCCCGTGTTTCGTCACGTCCTGAACTTCAAAGTCAGCACAAGACCTTGCACCTTTTGTGTTAGGATCTTTCGTGTCAGGATCTTATGCCTTTCTTTTCAGGAACCTGCGTTACATTATCTCCTAAGCCCCTACATGGTCAACCATTGTGGCAAACCTTACACCTTTTGTGTTAAAATAAATTGACTTTCACGGCTAAACCTTGTTCCTTTCCTAGGAGTCAGAATCCTGCATCTTTCCTTCAGGGCCATACGCCTTTCGTGTCAGGACCTTGTGTTTCATCATCTCCCAAGCCCTTAGCGCTACAGGGTGGCCAAGACAGATGACGTTTAAATGCTAGCGCTGTGGGCAACTCACGGAAGCGTCGATGACGTCGGCGGGCGTGACCCGGGGCGAGCGCCTCAGCTTCCACCCGATCCACACGCTGTCAGCGCGCGCCTCCGAGATCTTGTCGGCCAGCGAAGTCGCGCGGACACGCGCCGTGCGAGAGTCATAAGTCACCACGAGCTCCTCTTGCGCGAGACAAAAAGTCGGAGTCTTGGCCGCGGTCTTGTTTGCGCTTCTTACACAATCGTCCTCGTTCGCCGAGAGAAAACAGCAACTGAATGGAGCGGTGGTCAGCGGCGTTGAGTGGACCTCGCTAATCGGATCACCAAACAAACAACAGTAGTAGTCGCCGGGACCGGCGGCTAATCGCCCGGGGCCCGTGAAATCGCCGCGTAACCCACCTGGGATCCGTTTCGCAGCGGCAGTTCGCCGGCGGATTAGCGCAGTCGTCCGACGCCGCCGGGACCTTCTTCGCCTTCTGGTGCTTTCTGATCTCGCGGGGGGTCGTCGGTGGGGGTGTAGAGGAAGAGGATGTGGAAGGAGGCAAGGGAGACGTGGTTTTTGGCGCTGAAAAGAGGGAAGAAGCTACATGTGTTCACTGTCGATATCGCCTAGCTAGCAGCAGTGGTATGGAGACAGACAAGTGCACGTCTGTAGACAGAGACGAGACAGCGCGTAAAGCTGACGTTTATTAACGACGAACATGGCCAGGTAGGTTAATGTAGGTGCTAGGTTAGATGTGACTGATGAGGAAGGCACTTATCGTGTTGATCATTTTAGTCAAAGTCTTAGAGAGAGAAAGGGGGAGGGTGGTACAAGCTTGTTAACGTGCATTTGGTATAATATTGGGTATTTTTTGTACGAGGATGACAAATGATCAGTAGCCTATCTTCTACCAACCTTTTTCAAGGCCCTATTGCTCTACTACTAGAACTTATATGTATGACTCTGCACAGTTAAGCATGATAAAAACCGTCCTTCAATTTAGTAAGCGAATGTTCCTCCTGTCCCTCCTTTCAAGCCATGGAATGAGGTCAAGCAATCTGTTGGCACGGCTCCAATGCAAACGGAAGAAGAAGTGCACTGCTGTAGAAAGCGAAGAAGCTGAGGTTTATTAGCGAAGCAACAGAACATGGTGAGCTAGGTTAGTGAGCGGTGGAAAGTAGAGGTAGCGGTATTTAGGAGTGTGTAAGCATCGAAAATTCCAGAGATCCGAGTTAGAGGCAAAGCGAGAAGCGGTCAAGGGTCGTAGTAATAGTCGGAACTACCTTCTTCGGTCGCCCTCGAGGCGATCGGCGGGAAGAGAAGCGCCTCGCTCACCGACAGGTCGTTGTCTTCCTCTTCCAGGTCGATCGACGTGGGTGGCATCGTCTCCTCCGAGGAGGACGCTGTGGTCGTTGAGGCCACTGTAGGCGGAGTGGGGACTGGAGTCATAGTCTTCGTAGTGACAAGTGCAGAAGTAGTTTTCGTCTCCATAACGGGCAGAAGCTTCGTGCTAGGAAGCACCTTCTCCTCCACCGATAGGAGAGGCGCCTCCATGGAAATCACTTTTATAGGAGTGGACGAGGCCTTAGGAGCCTTCTCCTCGATCTTCGCACATTCGTCGCACTTTTGGAACCATTCGCCTGAAAGTGCATGTGCACTATGCCTATAAGTAAGATGGCCTACCGGTTACAGTATCGGACACGGAGCAAGGGGTGCACACGAAGGGGGTCACAGAGACGAGGTCGAACTTCGGCACACGGTAGAGCTTACTGTAGACGGCGCACACCTGAACGTATGGTTTGATAGATTTAATGATCAAGAAGCAAAAGGCAGAAGGGGAAGAACCCATACCTGAACACCGTAGTCTTCGTCGGACTTCACTTCCAACTCGAGGCTGTTGACCTCCGCGCGCACCTTCTCCTCCTTCGGCTTGACGATCTTCCAGGACACAAAGGGACCGGCGCCCTTCTTCTCCACGGCGCCATGCCTCACGTGGTAGTAGAGGGGCTTGTCGCTCTGATCACTCAGCTTCCACATCACCGTTGCGTTCTTGCTGGTGCCCCACACGTCAACGATGTTCGTGCACTGCGGTGCCCGTTCTGAAACTCGATTGTCCGGTGGGTTCGTGTCAAGGGGGTCGGGTCAAGACCGAGTAGAGGCCAAGAAGGCCAGCCAAGCAGTGTGGAAAATTGAGATAACCCTTGAGATAGAGAAACTGAGCCAGGTCCGAGGTTCGACTGCATCATGTGTTACGCTCTCATCTACTTCTTTCCTTGTCCAAACAATGCCTACCTCTGCTGCACACTGGATGAGATGGGAAGTTCTCGCAGTTGACTTCGATGTTCGCCTGGACGTTGAAGGGCTCCAATCGCTCGCACTTAGGAAGCACTTTGACTTGGAACAGGAAACGACATCTCTCGGTGAGCACGTCCGAAGGGAGCTCCACGGAGATTCGGCCGCCGTTGTAGAACAGCTCCTATAGCAGGCGATACATAGCATACACGAACAGCAAAGGGTTTACAACATTCCCATGCCCTACTTTTCCTTCTAGGACAGAGGGCTTTTATGGAGCCGTACTCCGACAAACTGGGGCGTTTTACTCATTGTAAATCGTAGTGGATGGCATGGAAAAAATACTCCCTACCGTAAAGAACACAATGTGGGTGTGGATATTCATAAAACTTACAGTAACACGAAATCTTGGCCCTTATAAGTGAATCGAACTAACTAGACCGTTTTTCCTAAGGGTTCTGAGGAATGATTGTTTTGAACTAACAGTATAAGTCACTAGCAGTGTCCAGAAAAGAAGATAATGGTGTTGGGGCAGAGCTTAAGCTATATTTTATGAAATAAAGGCCAAAAACCTTTCTGGTAACCGCTCACCAGTGCTCCAAGCGCCGAAAGCAATATCGACGAGGTGCCCGTGATGCTCATCAAGTAGATAAGTGCCAATAGTGAATTGGAATGTGTTCAAAAAGTGAAGTTTCCGTTACTCAAAATTACCCTTTCGTCCAATTTTCGTCCACCTCCCATTCTTTTAATGGATTTCCCTGGCGCCACATAAACGCCTTTTGACCCGACTTAACTCGGCGCCATCATAACCTCTCTGCGCCCTCCTCCGCCTCATGAAAATGACGTTTTTCCCCCGGCAAAGGTTATCCCCGGAACAAGTTCGGGAACCCCATAAAACTGGTTTTTCTGCGAACGGCGCTTCGAACCGATAAACTTTTTCGCGCACTCTTGCATAGCCTTCTTGGCGGCACTCAAATTAAATCCACTCGACAAATGGGTCAATTGAAATCGAAGGTCAAGACCGTTCACCGGAATCGGACACTCTCGAAGCGACTTACCACTTTCGGGTCGGGGAGTTCGCCCTCGGGCGTCTGGCACTGGATGGGGTAGGCGGAGGGTTCCTCGACCCCGGCGATGTCGGTGTCCAAGTAGCCGCCTGGATTCATCCAGATGGCGGTTACAGTAATCGTCTCTACTGATTGGCCGAACTCGGGCTCATCGAGTTTGATCTAAATGCGGCTTGTAAATAAGGCTAACCCGGAAGAAAGACAAGAAGGTTTGATCCTTTGAAGGACTTACCAGTTCGGGATCCACAGAGAAAGAAGGCAGCGCTATGGGTATGATCCTCGGGCGGTAGGCAGTCAAGTAGTTCTCGGCGTCGGGAGTCCTTAGGATCGAGACGACGCGGTACGCGTACCCTTTGCACGGATCGCTGACGCTGAAGGTCAAGTCGTGTCCGGAAGAAGCGCCCTGTAATTATCTTTTATCGCAACTTTGCACAAGGTGGTGGTTTGGAGGCTCGCTGGCGGAAGTCCTTGGTCAACGAGCGCACTAATTGTGGGGCTCACTGTGCTCTATGACCAGCAATGGAGGATGTTTCAAAGCTTGGGGAAGGCGTTAAGAAGGTAGTGCGGGTAGAGAAGCCTTCTACTGGGGCTTAAAGTGAAGGCCTCCCCCCTCGACAAGCTTGAATCGATGAAGTAGGCACAGAAACCTCTAGTTTTAAAGTAGTATAAGTAAAGTAGCATAAGATTGTAGCGGAGATGTGAACTACGAGTCAATAACCTTAAACTGGTGAAGTAGGCATGGCGTATCCCTAAGGAGGACCCATGAGAGATCACCTAGCTCACCAACCCTTTTCCTACCACCAAAGAACTTACAGCGAAGGTCCACTTCATGTTCGGCTTGTCCAGATTCTCCACTTCCGTGTACTCGAAGACGTTCATGAAGGTCTTCGGGAGGGACGTCGTCGAGATGCGGATGGAGTGCGCTGAGAGGTACTCCGTGGTGGCGGAAAGGTCCTCCGAGGCGATCTTTCCTAAACCCAAGTAAAGACGAGTCTTCTGGAAAGGATCTTACGCTGCAGGAACTCCTCGGTAGCGCCCGAGCATACACGTGCGCTTTTGGCGACGGGACAATTACAGTAGACGGCGTTAGGCTGCAAGTGGCAATTAATGTGGAGTCAGAGCGACAAGAAGGGACCAATTATGGGCGAAAGAAACTTTCGTGTTGTAATTGGGGAGCCTCGAAAAGGGATCTGATTTGTAGATGACCAAGGGATGGATCCGGAAACACATGGAAGTGTGTCCTATCTTGGAGTGGCTCCTTCACAGGACATGAACAAGGCGACGAACTTAGGGCCACCTCATGACAAGGTGACCATCAAGGACAGTGATAGGATGGCCATCTTCTACTATTTAACCAAAAATAGAAGAGACTCACCGTTCCACTGAGCATGCACTTGGAGTAGCACTCGATGGCGCATTGGGCCCTCCGACTCGGCTGCGCTTCCACAGCTCCCAACGCAAGAAGCAGCAAGACGACGTGCCTCGTCGTCATCGTCGTCATCTGGAAGTGACCAGAGTCAGCCTCCGGGTGCTCGACTCGCAATTAGGCGTCGCCGGATTATTATTACACCTTCTGAAGAGGAGTGCGCGCGACGCGAAAAACAGCTGATTTAATGGGAAAGTCTCGTGTCGGCCATGACCCAACACGGCGATTAACCGCGTTTAGTAAGTGGGCTAGAAGGCGTGAGGTAAGAGCGGTGTCGCCGTTGAAAGGGTTGCGGTCCCCTCAAGGACACGTGTTCCGTGGGGAGGAGTTTAGAGTGGGATGAAGTGAGGGATCTGGATGGGGAGTAAGTAGGGGTCTGGAAGGCGCAAGGAATTATGCAACCAATTTGGGAACACCTACTTTTGAGACCTTTGGAGACCGTCACTGCTCAAGAGAAGGGCATAAATCACAGTGCTGGAGGACAGTGCTCAACTGGGAGAGTGTTCAGGAGATGGAGGAGGCAAGAATAGCTCAACTTAAGCCTGGGTGTAGAATGGGATATTCTGGGAGGAGTTTACACTTACAGCAAGCAATTTTGGAACATTCTTGTTTTAGTGAAAATTATGGTGATTATGATGATTTATGGTCACACTTAAAGACAAGAATAGAAATCTGCTGTCTCTGAGAAAAAGTCTTTGAGAAACAGGTAGAAAAACAGGACGGACTTTGGACATTAAAGTAGCCGGAGTCGGTTGACCTGACAGGTAGACCTGACAGGAAACTTGGGCCTACTTTAGACTTCATTTTGAACAAAATCTGGTAGTTTTAAGAGGAAGTACGACAGAGTAAAGACAAGTC
This sequence comes from Steinernema khuongi, assembly GCA_016648015.1. Lineage (NCBI taxonomy): Eukaryota > Metazoa > Nematoda > Chromadorea > Rhabditida > Steinernematidae > Steinernema > Steinernema khuongi. Next base: position 17,459 of record JADLIF010000773.1, on the reverse strand, counting down.
AATTTTGTAACCAAATTTTAGATCTGTAGAGAACGAACTCTTGAACAGTTAGCTTCATGCGAGAAGCAAAAGGCCAAACTCCCAAAAGGCATTTCACCATGTCCTACCATAAGAATAGATAAGGTATAAAAAGACGTTTTAGGTGAATCAAAGTTTCAAGGTGGAGCGAATTTACAAAAACCTCAAAATCTACCCCTACTACGGGATCTAAGAGGCTAGAAAACGGACTAAGAAGGTTGTACCCACCCGCTACGAACACCTAAAAGAAACTGAAAGTCGGTACCGACCCTCTACCCACAATTACCCACCGTTTGGGTCGCCAATTGGCGTCTCCGACCGCCCACATGCAATTAACTCAATTTGAACGCGACTTTCCACAAAAGAAACAACGAACATCCGTTTGCAGAAGTCGATTTTTTCCACTCGAGAGGACGAGGGTTCTGGACGTCCGGGATCAAGGCTGCCACAACAAAGCGACCCCGAAGGCAAGTGGCGGTTCGGCGCCGGAGTCAAGGGGCTCCCCGGCGGATGTGGGTCAACCGGTGCGAACCTCCGCCTGCGCACCTCAGAGAAGCGCCGCGGAGGACTTGCGCAACGCGGCTGACCTCAAAAGTCGCCACGCGTATTGTGAGTATGACGACGGGGGCCACGCGCAAGTCGCAACTGCGCCATTGTATTCTCATTAAGGTCGCCATGCGCGGAGGTAAGTGGCGGCGAACGTTGACGGCCTCCGTGAATACGGCTCCGCTGTAAAAAAGCATTTACATGTCAAAGAGTTTACGGCGTTGCGAAGGGACCGAGGGGGCACAAGGACAGGCAATGGGCCGGGAAACGGGAATCCTTTTTTGAGCGATCCACGCGATTGGTGTCAAGCCATGTGGGAAGGCGTACGTGGTGACCCTAATGACAAACATCGTTTTTGAATTGAATCGTGGGAAGAACAAATAATTAACTTTTGTTTGGTTTTAGAAGGAGGACCCGATTTCAGCTCAAACCTCAGCTCAATCCCTGACTTGGAATGTGAAACTGGTTCAAATTTGTTTTTCTTTAAGACGAACAGTTGGGTAAGTTTTATAAACGGCGCGATAGCTTATTTCTGTATCGACCCATATTGGCCACCCTGGTATAGGGAGTGTGGCCAACGGGAGGGTGGAGGTCCTTTGTATATATGGGGAGGGTGGCCAAGGAGACCCATATTGGCCACCCTCCTTGGCTTTGCTTCATTAAGATGCTACAGCAAGAAAGATTTTCCATTGACTTCTCAGGCTCTGCAAATTAACTCCGCTTTCTTTCTGAGCATTCTGAACGAAGGGAATTCCGCCGTACAAGCCAGATGTTTCCCAGCTGGTCGCGTCCACTTGTTACGGTTGTGGTGGTGTTTAAACAGGCAAACGTCAAGACAACAAGCAGGTGTGTGGACAGATGATAGTGATGATAAAAATCAAAGATGGCGAAGGAGGCAATTCAAGTGGTCTTTCGATTAAACAGTGGACTTTAGATGTGACCCCCCCCTCCTCTTTGCAGTTGTCAGTTTTCCACCTGTCAGACCCCTTCTTGGTGCGAATTGGTCAATCGGCTTCCCCTGAATTGTACCAGGAAATAGTTTTTACACGACGGGAACTGGTTGCGCAACTCGTAACAGGTCTTTTACCTTCTGTCCTTCGAAAGTGCGTTTTTTTCGCTATTGTAAACAACCCTGCTGGAACAGAGAATGTCCGAAGGAGAGTCCAAAGACTTCAAGAAGTGGTCTCCTAGTAATTTAATCTTGCATATGTGTGAGCACAGATCATAAGGAAAGGCGGCACCAGAGTTCTTCGTCGCACTGCATCTCGTGATGTGTTTTCATATCATACCGCACCACTAATCAGGTCATACCCACAAACGTCTTTTCTTCCTTTTGCAGTTCGCTCCTTGCTCAATGGCCATGGATTCCATCGTGATCGACACAAATGCGTCTCAAGAAGACTTCGAACAGTGTGTTAAAATGGTGGGAATCAATTTTTTAAGCTTTTTAATGTTGGAATCTGGCTGAAGCAAAGATCTTGAAAATCAAACGTCTTTTAGTATCTTAGGTTACTGAGATAAAGGATAATCGTTTTTTGCCTTTTACGCACCCCTTTTGGACCATGAAACCTATGCAGAGCTTACAGGAACTATTGTGATTACCACTCCTTAGGCCTTTGATCTAGTGGAATGGAGGATGGCCGACGGGGACTACGAAGCCTTCAAGAAAGGGTTTCCTGGAAATTTCGTTCTTTACGTTGCTCGAGATACAGGTGAGAAGTCATCTAAAGCCTGACCCATCTCTTCTCCAGAGTGCGACAAAATCGTTGGCTTCTGTCTCTTCTCTACGCAGTACACCTTGAAGGAGAAGAAGGAGATCAACACTTTTGGGTGTTTCCTCGTCCTTCCCGAGTACAGGAAGAGGAGGATTGGAGCAAAGCTATTCCAGCTGGCGACGGAAGCGAAGATCAAAGAAGGAAAGAACGTCTCTCTCCAGGCGGCTGTGGACATGAGAGGCTACTACGCCTCTCGCGGATTCAAACTGACCTGTCCTGGTCCTAATCCAAAACTACTCTTCGACCCAAGCAGTGTTTCCAAATCGCGACTGGAAACGTTGTGCAAAGAGTCCACCGATCGGCTGGGCAGCGAAGGACTTAAGATAGTGGACGTGGACAGAATTGACGACGAGGCCCTCAACGTCTTCGAGAGAAGTGTTGCCGACGTGGACCGATCGGCTTACACGTCCGTATGGCTACGGCGCCCCGATGTCCTGACGAAGACCTGTGTGGACTCTGAGGGCAATGTCCTTGGCTACGCGTGCCTTCGCCACGTTTCCGGAAGGAGGCTCCTCTTCTCCCCTATCTTCGCTCGGAACGAGGTGACCGTATATCAGTATTCTCCATAATCACAGCTCAGAGTTTAGCCTATAGCTAGAGCCATGGTCCTAGCGGCTCTACTGGCCACACCCGACCTCCAGGACTACAAAGAAGTATGTGCTAACGCTATGGTGGAGAATACGGCCATCAAGGAGATCTTCGAGGACGTAGTCAATGGAGAAGTCGATGTGCACTTCACGACTCAGAAGATGTTCACAACGGAACTGATCCAGTGGAAATCGGAGCAAATTTTTGCCTACACTGCTCTGGGATGTGTGTGTCTTTGACCATTTTGTATTTACTACCCACTTGAGCAGATAAACTAAACTCTATGACACAAAAAGGCTCAGGTGACGTTGCGATCTCTGCACTGTTGCGATTTGTGCCCTTTTTATTGCCTGAGTGGAGAATTTTACAAAATACGACTACTACACCAAAGTTCAATGACACTGATTTACGCGGCGAGCGGAGATCGCCGCAAAGTGCAAAGAAAAAGTTCCCAAAAACCTCACAGAGCTTTGGAGAGATCCAGGAACTGAAGCAGCTGTCGGGGGCGGTCTTGTGGCGGTGTGACAAAGGATGTCCGTCCAAGTTGAATCATCTTTGCAGCCTTTGCGAATTGTGTACATGGACCAGGAAGTGCACTGTACAACGAAGAACGTGTCGACACGCTCCTCTGTGTAACTGATCTTTATTCTCAGAAAGTTAGCAACGCCCAATTCGAGATGTTCCAACTTTGCGTCCTTCGAAAGTGTATCATTTTTTCAACAATGTCAAATTCAGATCACCTTCTAACGCGGATCTAGGTGTTGTGAGTGCGCGACGCGTTGTAATCTCACACCGCAACACTTATTCGGTGGCTCAAGCGAAATTACTTCCCTCTGCGGCTACTTTCTGGTTCGAGATGGACTCCATCGTGTTCGAGACGAACGCTTCGCAAAAAGACTTCCAGCAATGTGTTAAAATGGTATTTTTTGGATTTTACTAATGCTTGGGTGGTGGGATAAGTGGCCTATAGAACGAGATCGGCGGCTTTGATATATTGGAAGGCTGGGTTACTGTATGATTCCTCCTAATGATTTGTTGATTTGACCTGTTGATTGCCTCCTAAATACATACTCCCAGGACTTGAAAGTTTATGAACACTCTCCTGACACTATCATTCTTAGGCTATCGACCTCGAACAATGGAAGATGGCCGATGGAGACTACGATGCCTTTAAGAACGGCTTTCCTGGAAATTTCGTCTTCTACGTGGCTCGAGATACAGGTGAGATGCCTTCCAAAACATGACCCCCTTGACCCATCTCTTCTCCAGAGTGCGACAAAATCGTTGGCTTCTGTCTTCTCTCCACGCAGTACACCCTGAAGGAGAGAAAAGAGATCAACAATTTCAGCTGTTTCCTCGTCCTTCCCGAATACAGAAGTAGAAGGATCGGTGCCAAGCTGTTCCAGTTGGCGACGGAAACGAAGCTCAAGGAGGGGAAGAACGTCTCTCTCCAGGCGGCCCTTAATATGAGGGGATATTATGCCGCTCGAGGCTTCAAACTAACCTGCCCTGGACCCAGTCCAAGGATCACCTTCAGCCCCAGCAGTGTTTCCAGGTCGCGACTGGAAACGTTGTGCAAAGAGTCCGCCGATCGGCTGGGCAGCCAAGGCCTTAAGATAGTGGATGTGAACAGCATTGACGACGAGGCCCTCAACGTCTTCGAGAGAAGTGTGGCCGACGTGGACCGATCGGCCTACACGTCCGTATGGCTACGACGCCCCGATGTCCTCACGAAGACCTGTGTGGACTCTGAAGGCAATGTCCTTGGCTACGCGTGCCTTCGCCACGTCTCCGGGAGGAGGCTCCTCTTCTCCCCTATCTTCGCTCGGAACGAGGTGACCGTATCTCAGGTCTCCCCATAATCACCGTTCAGACTTCAGGTCATAGCTAGAGCCATGGTCTTAGCGGCTCTACTGGCCACACCCGACCTCCAGGACTTCACTGATGTAGGCGCCTCCTGCCTGGCGGAGAATACGGCCATCAGGGAGATCTTCGAAGAAGTGGTCAATGACAAGGTGGATATCCTCTTCACGACTCAGAAGATGTTCACAACGGAGCTGATCGAGTGGAAATCGGATCAAATCTTTGCCTACACCGCTCTGGGATGTGTGTGTCTTTGATGGTTCGGCCTTCAGACCTTTTATTTATTCTATTTATTGAGCCTCGGTAAATCTCATTTCCAACGTATGTGAAGACCATGAAAGTTACGAACTTTTCCGGCGATTAGTCACGCCTCTGAAAAGCAGCTTTTGTTATTAATGTCAGAAGCTAAGATGTCTATCGGGATCCACACCAAATCTCTGTGTCCGACATCATTATGGCTTGAACCGGACTGTGTGAGCGGGGTGAACTTAGGTCATTTGTTCATCTTTCAGTTTAGACCTTCTAGGATTTAGGAATGATAAAGGATGGACTAGTACGCGACACTGTTTAATTTCCAAATATTCGTTCTTTAGAGGTTTGCAACATCATCATTATCCTCCTCCCTACCTGGTGTTCGGGACGACCCGTAGTCATATAGCGCCCTGGAGCCACCTCGTCGTGATCGCTCTTTGACTCCATGTGGGAAACGACGTTCTTCTCGGAGAAGGCGTCCTGTGAGGATGGAAGTTGCCGGTTCTCGGCAGCAGAAACCACTAATAGGGTCAGACAAAACACAACGGTCGGCTTCATTACACTCTTTATCACTCTCCCTGAAACTCCCATTTTATATAAAGCGAAGGCACGTGTAATCCCAAAATAACGATGTTTTTGACGAGATTTTCAATGACAATAGACGAATAGGATATGTCGGTAGAGCTATTTTTAAAACACAATCTTTAATCACTACGACCAGTTTAGTTGACCCGTCCTGTAATCCTGCTGGGGTTCCTCGCGATCACCTCGGTCATGCTTCCCTAAAGGAACTTATAAGACCACGGATCAGTCGCTGAGCTTACGTTGAACATCTTGGTCTCCACCCCATAAACGTTCTCGAGGACCATCGAAGCCATAGCTGCTTGGAATCCCAGGATACACACCGTTATGATAGGTTTTCCTTCCACAAATCCAGCTTCCTTTGCCACTAGAATGCATGCCAAGTCAATTCGAGAGGTTGATTTGAATTACTCACTTTTCTTGAGCTCCTCGTCGGATTTCAAGAGTCCCTCGCTAGTGACCATTTCCTGCGTCGGAAGGCAGATGGTACCGGGCACAAAGTGGCCCTCCAGTCCCTTCTTGGCTGAAAGAAATCCTCTTTATGACGTCAGGAACCATTTAATACCGTAATCCTTGACAAAAGCCTCGCTGATTCCTTCGTACTGCTCCCTTACGCGGGTGTCCAACAAGTTGTACTCCATCGACTTGTCCCATACGGCCTTTCCATCGGAATCTTTCGCCTCCATCTCGTCGAACGTGATGTTGATGGAAGTGTTGTCCGCGGACTTCCAGTTGCCTTTCTGTTAAGAATCCCAGATAACTCAAATCTTAAAATTAGGGCCAACCTCGGGCTCGTAGGGGTTAGGAGAAGTTTCGACCTCGTATCCCTGCTTTTTCCAATAATCGAATCCGCCGTTCAGGATCGACATCTTGTCGGGTGAGTGGCCGTAGCTCTGAAATCAAACATAATGAATGTATCCAGGAGAATCCCCAAAACGAACCTTCAGAAGCCAAGCCATCTTGTAGGCGTGCAACATTCCTCCAATGCGTCCTCTCGAATAAAGGATGACGTGTTCGTCCTTGTTCAGTCCTAGCATCTGGATGTACTTCTCGAACAGTTCCGGAGGGTACATCTCGTAGCGCTGGTACGTTCCAGGGAACAGCACTGCATCCAGATTCGCATGGACGGCTCCCGGGATCCGTGCGCTCAAGAAATCGCGCTTTTGACTAAAGTATTAGCGTTGGAAAGGTCAAGAAGCTCAAGTAAACGAACGATGAGTCCAAGCTGACGATCTTCTCGAAGTTCCCGTACAGCTTCTCGCGGAACTCGATCGGATCGGGCTTCGGTGGCGGCGCGGTGACGAAGGCGCAGTCGAAGAGTCGGACGCCTTCATTGTTGATGACTCCGCGCTGAAAAGGAAGAACTTGGGACGAAGAAGAAGAGGTGGGATACCCTGACGAGGTCGGCGAGAGTCTTAGCGTTGATCACACGACTCAAAGACATCACAGCGGAGAGGACACAAGCAGGCAGCGCTCGTCACTTTAAAGGGCGAGCAGACGTGAAATGCGATGAAACACTGACCGCAGAGAACGGAGCAGAAGTCGTCGATCAGCTTCTTCATTGCATTCATTGATGGTTGATCATCTACCGGATCAGAAGACGGGAGCGTGTTGGGGGTATAGCTCAGGGGTAGAGCGCTCGCTTAGCATGCGAGAGGGCTGGGGTTCGATTCCCCATACCTCCAGAACTTTTTCTTTTCCTTTCCTGGAACGTTCAACCAGCTTCTTCCATTAGCTTTGCTCGCCGACGCTCATAGAGCAGCAGATCTAGAAGAAGCCCGGCCACAAGTGTTCGCAGCACCAAACATGGCATTGAAACTTTTCTGGCCTGGCGTTTCACCACGACATTCGTGCGCGCCGAGCGTGGGCTTACGGTATCGCCTGTGCCGTCTTTGTTTCTCGCCCTGACTTCTTCGCGGTGTTCCTTCGCCGTTTCGACCTTCCACAACCTTAATTTCGTTAAATTCGTTATCAAGCTACTTGCAGGTGCAACCATGGCAACTGTATTTGACAGCCGTTTCTTGTTCGACGATGACGGCGTGAAAACCGAAACCAGCGAGCAACAGGTATGGAAGGGACCGGCCTAAGAAGGACATAAAATCTTCCCTCTTGTAGAAGAAGGTCGAGAAGATGGTGCGCGAGGAGTATGATCGCTTCCTCAAGCGCGCCAACTCGAACATGGACGAGCCGGACGCACAGCTCTCGCCGAAGCTTCTGAAGACCGTGCACTCGCACTACTTGTTGAGCTCCCTGGAACGCCTGTCGATCACCTACTCGTCGCTCGATTCGAGCCGTAGCTGGATGTGCTACTGGGCGCTGCACAGCCTGCGTCTGCTGAACTGTGACGTGCCCTCTGAGCTCAAGAGCAGGTAAGCCGTTCGGAAGAAGTTCTGGTAAATTCGTAAAAGTATCGCTGCGATGGTGTTATTGGCCAATTTTTCCCTTTTTGTTCGCTTTGTTTAGATTTCCGTTAAATCTCAGTATTTGGAGGGAAAAACCGATAAAAGAAGGAGACGTTTTAAGCAGAGGTTCGGGTATGCGAATGTACCGGCTATAAGTAGAGGCACCAGGTAAAGGCAACAAAAGGAGCAAAAAACTGGACAAAATTACTCTACCAGTTGTGAACTGTGCGCATCGCTTTGGTCCTACAATCACTCCTTTATAGAATCGTCAAATTCCTGGAGACCTGCAAAACTTCGGAAGGAGGATACGCTGGCGGTCCTGGTCAGATTGCCCATCTGGCGACCACGTATGCCGCCGTCATGGCGCTTGTGACGATAAATACGGATGAAGCCCTCGTTTCCATCGACAGGTAGTCCCAACTCTTCAGCTTCTTCTATTCAAATACAATTTCCAGAAAAGGCCTCCGCAAATTCATTCTTTCTGTGAAGAATGCGGACGGAAGCTATGCTCTCCACAAAGACGGAGAGACAGATATGCGCGGCGCGTATTGCGCCTTGGCCGTGGGGGCCATAACCAACATACTTGACGACGAGGTCGCCCGCAACACCGCCGATTGGATCACCACGTGCCAGACCTACGAAGGAGGCTTTGGAAGCGGCATTTCTTGTGAGGCCCATGGAGGATACACCTTCTGTGCCATGGCTTCTCTCGCTTTGCTGGGCAAAACCAATCGAGTCTACATTCCTACCTTGTTGAAATGGCTGACAAACAAGCAGATGCGCTATGAAGGCGGCTTCCAGGTACTTCACGGGTTTACAGTTCATTTTCCTAAAGCTATTACTTTCAGGGTCGCACCAATAAGCTTGTTGACGGTTGCTACAGCTACTGGCAGGCGGCCATCTTCCCTCTTGTCGAGTACACCTTGAAAAACGAAAACCACTGGAAGGACGACTACGAGAAGCTCTTTGAACTCTTTGATTGGAAGGCACTTCAGATGTACACTTTGGTGGCTTGCCAGGACCCCGCCGGCGGTCTCCGTGATAAGCCCGACAAGTAGGGACCTTTCTTCTTTCGGCCCCTCTAGTAGCTTTAATTCTAGGTCCCGTGACCTGTACCACACTTGCTACACCCTCTCCGGCCTCTCCATCGCTCAAGACTATGCAACTCCTGAAGATCCAAACGTTGGCGATGGATTCAACTACTTGGTTGGTTCTTTGTTGTTTAGGTGCCGCTTATTCCGATGTTTCAGAATCGCATTAACTCAGTCTTCAATGTGTGTGTTGATGTGGAGCATCAAGCCAAGGAGTACTTCTCAAACATCGATCTAGTTTGATGTTCAAAGAAGACTCCCGGTGCGGGCATTACACTTACAGTGTAGTTTGTTCAAAGTTGTACAGATGTTTCGTTACCTGCCTCTAAAATTCTTCTTTGTGATTAAATGTTTTCATCTGTGCATTGATCTAAGGGTTTTATACCCTAACCATTTCTTTGACTTTGATCCTGTGAACCCAGGAGCTCAACTCTATTTCCAGGGATATGGCTTCGAAGAAAGCCAAAAACTCCGGCCCCACCCGGCAAGCGGGACCGTTAATAAAGTCAGAAGACGGGAAGGCTTGGTTCGATCACGCCTACCAGGAGAAGGCCGCCGATGAATCGGACACCCTCACCGGAGCCGCCCTCAAGGAGCTGGAGTCCCAGGCGACGGTGCTTCTGGCACGGGAGGTGGAACTCTACAACAAGCAGATGCGATCTGGAAAGGAGGGCGAAGCACAATGGCTGAGTACGGTAGTACAGAAGGGAACCCAGGCCGATAAGACCACAGCGATGCTTCTTCAAATCAACAGAAGTCCTGTCCACGCCTTGTTCTACATAAACTCGCTCGTGAGCATCATCGACAAGAAGAACTTACGCCAAGCCGTGGATGTGATCAGTAAGTCGGAGCTCCATCTATTAAACTCTCCTTTTCTTTAGAAGCGCTCTACGAATTGTTCGGCAAAAGTCTACTTCCTCCCAGTAGGAAACTCGTCCCATTTGCCAATGTATGAAGACTTTGAAGTTTTCCCTCTGAAGATCATATTTTAGCGTCCTCTGGCCCTATTGGACAAATTGAGCTCTGGAAACGAAGTTGCCAAGGAGAAGAGGCTGATTCTGTGGAAGTTCGAGTCCGACCTCAAGCAGTCTTATGAGACTCTAGTGAGAGGGTTGGAATCCCTGGCCGGTGGAAACGTCGAAGCCATCTCCGTTCAGTCTTGCAAGACCATGCTCGATCTCCTTGCTGAACGGACAGAGCAGGAGCAGTTTCTCCTTTCCTCCTTGGTGAATCGTCTGGGTCATCCTAACAGCAAGGTGGCCTCAAAGGTGTCGCTCCACCTCGTCGCTTTAACCGAAAGACAACCTAACATGCGCCTTACCATCGTAAAAGAGACGGAAAGACTGATCTACCGGTAACAGTCCTCAATAGAACCGCCTTATCTAAAGACAATGTTTTTAGTAAGAACGTTTCGGAAAAGGCTCAAATGTATGCTGTAAGCTTCTTGAGCCAGATAGTTATTGGTGGACCAGAAGCCTCTACACTTGCCGTAGCATTGCTCAACATTTACTTCGGCCTGTTCAAACTCTTAGTTGCGAACAAGAAGATGAACGACCGAATTACGAACACTCTTGTGGTCGCGACGATGCGTGCCTTCCCTTTTGCCAAAGGTACCATAATCCCTTCGGGTCCATCTTAATACAACCTTCTTCTGTATTTCAGAAAAGGCCAGCGAACTTCTGGCAGAAATCGACAGTTTGTATAAGTTGGTCCATGTCACCAAGTACGCGACTTCCCTGCAAGCGTTGAAGCTCATCATGCAAGTGCTCTCAGCAAGCGAAGGAGTATCGGATCGGTTCTACGCAGCCCTGTACGGGAAGCTTCTGGAGCCACACACGACGTGTCTGGAATCCCAGCTCTTCATCCTGGTTGTGAAGGCCATGGAGCAGGATCCTGTTAAGGAACGCGTGAGAGCGTTTGTGAAGAGATTGCTTCAGGTATGTTCGTTAAGCTTGAATACTACGGCATCCATACTTCCTCCGTCTGTCTTTTTCTACAGTATCTTCGACAGTCTCTGTCTTGCTCTCACCTTTCTTGAAAATTCTCTTCTTCTGACAGTAGTGATGTATAGTAATCCATGCTTCTTCCAGATGGCTCTCGTCAACCGGCCTTCCTATGCTTGCGCAACCCTTATCATTGTCTCCAAGATCCAGCAGGCCAAAAATATCTTTAAGTTCACGAAGAATGCTGATGTAAGACGAAACCTTCTCTGGGCTCTCCTTAACGAGATATTTTAGACCACTTTGTATGTTCGAGATGGCCAAGTTCGCACCGACGAGCTTAGTGACGACGAGGAGCACTACGTCGACGCTCCGGAGCCAGACACTGAAGAAGAGGAAGAGGAGAACGGCAAGAAGGGCCAGAAGAAGAAGCACAAGAAGAAGAAGGCTAAGAAGGTAGTAGAGGAGAAGGCCGAAGAAGGGGAGAAGAAGGTCACCGGATGGATCCATCGTCAAGAGAAGAAGGACGCGAAGCACGGCGTGTCCACCGCTTACAACCCTAATGCCCGTAACCCCCTCTTCGCCCATGCGGAGACGACCGTGGACACGGAGCTGGTGCTTCTCTCCCGGCACTACCACCCCTCAGTCCGAGTGTTTGCCAGTAACTTGCTCGAGGGAAGCCCGGTCATCTACAAGGGCGATCCCTACCACGACTTCTCCATGCTCCGGTTCCTCGACAGATTTGTGTTCAAGAACCCTAAGGGTAAGAAGGAGGACGAGACGAACCAGAAGAAGAAGAACAATCGCCTGGGCATCAAGTACAAGAAGTACGAGCCAGAAGGAGTTCGCGGACTCGCTGTCAACTCCGCGGAGTTCATGAACAAGAAGCGTCAGCAGATCCCCGTGGACGAATTGTATCTCCACAGATTCGCCACCCTGAAGTTGAAGAAGGAGGACAAGAAGGAAGAGGAGCAGTGGTCCGATGTTGAGTCGGTCAACTCGGACGAGTTTGACTTGATGCTCAACAAATTCGAGCCCGGAGAGGACAACGAGGAGTTCGAAGTCGACTTCGGCAAGGAGTTCTCCGCCGAGAACACGGGAAGGAAGAAGGCTGTGAAGAGAACGAAGGCCGACGACGAGGATGATGAGGACTCTGACGCGGACGATGACGAAGAAGACGACGTCGACGACGAAGAATTCGACTATGAAGACGACGGTGAAGACATTGATATGGATGAAGACGACGACGGTGGTGATGAAGACGAGGATGACGATGAAGATGAGGACGCCGACGAAGATGAGGATATGGACGAAGAGGGCGGAGGAGGTTTTGCAGGCGCAGACTCGGAGTTGGACGACGATGATGACGATGACGACTTCGCCGCCAACATTGGCTACGCCGAGGACGCCGCGATCAGCGCGGACAGGGTATGTCGAGGAGACTAGATGTCTAGAATCTAATCTATCCTTTTAGCTCCAAGAGATGATGGAACGTGAAGACGAGATGGAGTCGACGAAATCCAAGAAGAAGCGAAAAACGTGGAAGCCCAAGGGCAAGAAGAAGGCCAGGCGTGGATAAGTTTTGTTGTTACTGTTGTTGTTAACTGTTTGTTACCATTGTTGAGTTTGTTAAACTTGTTTCTAAATGAATTTTATTTACAGGTTCAAGTATGTTCAGTATCCGGACGGTATAAGCTCTGCGCTGGTCACGGCGCGTCCGATTTCATTCTCACAAAGGACTGTGTAGGTTCCGTAGTGGTGTGGCTGCACGTTTGGGATGATCAGACGGCACAAGTCACACGTGTCTTCGATTTGGATATCGCTGAAGCGCATCTTCTCGTCGTTGAAGAGCCAGCAGACCTTCGGTCGCGGAGAGCCGAGAAGTACGCAGTCGAATACGGCGCGTCCGCCGATGTGAGTTCTGACATCGCCGAAGACTTTGAGGAACTCGGGTGCGCTACTCCATGGGTTCTTTGCGTACTTGTTGCTTGGAATCTCGTAGGCGAGTTGGTTCACTTGCTGCAAGAGGGCGAATGAATGAGAAAGGGTTCAGAGACAGTCTCTGCGAATGCAGCTAGACTAGACAACTTTGTCTAGACAAAATTTTTGTAGCGGACTGCAGACCAGGCATGTCTATGCTGACTTGACAGGTACGGTAGTCTAAGCGAAGGGTAGACAGACAGTCCTTCCCTGCTTACCTTCGTGAGGGGGCTTCGTTGAGGTTGGTAGAACGAGTCGCGGGAAGTGCCGTTGGCGGTATTCACCTGCAGACGTCCGTAGCCGTTCATGTCGGGAGGAAGTGGAGGAATGAGTGCGGAGGCGCGTCATCGCGCGCTTCTGTTTGCGGCGCGACTGGATTTTTGTTTGCGCTGCGCGGGAGTCTCTCGCGGCCGCGCTGGAAGTCAGGTTGAAAGGTCGGAAGCCAAGGATGCGCGAGGGTGAGTGCAAACGCTTTATTTACATTTCGCTTTGTGTACAAGCGGAGAGTAGATCATTGGAAAGGGCCCGTATTAGAGAGAGTTCTGGCTGAACGCCGAGTTGCGGCTCGAGCCGATGGAGAGCAGGAACGTTTCCATCGGATGCGAGACGCCCTTCACCTTGATCTTCCCGCGCGACTCCAGCTTGTAGCCGCCTTCGATGAGCACGCGGCCCATGTCACCCGTCATCTGAAGACGCGGCCATTGAGGAGGGTCTCTACTCCGCTGAACTCACGTGGATCTTTCCTATCTCGCCGTGAGTGTCCATCCGGCTGGCGAGGTTCACCGTGTTGCCCCAGATGTCGTACTGTGGCTTCTGCGCTCCGATGACTCCAGCTACCAGGGGGCCGAGGGACATGCCTGACGGAGAGATTTATTCATTTGTTCTCGCCACACGGTGCCTACCTATCCTGAGGTGGAAGTTCTGGAAGGAGTCGGTGTTGAGCTGCTCCAGGACGTAGGCCATCGACAGCGCGAAGTCGATCATGATGGATGCGTTCCGGAAGGCCTGAACGAAGAAGGTCATCAAGGCTCCGGAATCCGGTCATTAAAATGTCTCATTTTTTGGGGTTTTTGAATCAAAAAACTGCCTTGAAGATCGCCCTAACTGTCAAAACCTACCGCGCTATTTCGCTTCTTCGTCTTCAGCGCGTCCGTCATCTGCTGAAAGCAACAAATGTCCAGATTCCGAAGGAAGGTGACCCACATGCTCTCCACACTCGAAGTCGCACTCGTTGAGTCCACAGGCGACGATGTACGTGCTGGCGACAGTCTTGATCTTCTCGATGCAGCTGAACTTCGGCTTCGAGAGGAGCTTGTCGAACTCGCAGACGATCTCGTTGAGCAGGCGGAGACATTCGAGCTTCCGCGAGGTGTCCCACTGACTCCAGAAGTCCTTGAAGTTGGGGATGCTGGCGAACATGACGCACACGTTGTCGTGGTCGCGCGCGTAGAGCTCCTCGCGGTTTCGGTCGGGCGAGAGGAACTTGAAGGCGACGTTCCGAGGGAGGATGTTCTCGATGAGGAGCGTGTTGATGTCCTGCATCGTTTGGACGTCGCGCTCCTCGTTCTTGAAGGAGACGTTGCAGCGCGCCTCCGCCTTCCGTTCGTAGTCCGTCTGAAGAAGTTGATCAATGGAATATGAGATCTTGGACTCACGATCCAATCGACGAAGAGGAGAAGAAGGAAGACGGCGACGAGGTGCACACAAATGATGGTGAGTTGGAAGCTGGATGAAGGGTGAGCAAGGGAACGCCCAAGGTACGGTACCTGAGCAGAGGGTTGGCGATACTGTTGGGAGCGGAGGAGAAGGTGGAGAGGAGGAAGATGAAGGTGCAGAAGTCGGCGGAGATGAGCACACAGCGGAAGGAGTGCCGCAGCCGGTACAGCACGAACACTGTGCACATGTGCGAGATGCACCCTGAACAGAAGAAGGTTAGAAAAAGATATAACCCAGAGAAATGGAGATTTCTAGTTTATTTAGTAGGATCTTCTGATGACCAAGTGAAGTTCTCCCTTCCTCAATCTTTTGCTCAACAAGGTTTCAGGACTGACCCTTCTGGCGCTCCCCTCCTTGCCCTACTTTGACCAATAAGGTTTCGGATCCAAACCAATTTTGGCCTAGTACCTATGACACCTCGGTTTAGGTCTATCTTTTCTAGTTCGTCCTATCTTCTAAAGCCTTACCTGGCAGCCAGATTATGGAAGGCGCGGATTCGACGTCGTCGACTACGTCTAAGAAGGAGACGACGACCTGAAGCGAATCCCTATAGGACTGCACTCGTCGCGATACCCACGTGTTGTCCAATGGTGATGGAGGCGGAGAGGACGAAGGCAAGCGCGGTGAGGAACGTCCTGGCGACGGAGGTGAGTCGCTCGACCAGAGCCACCAAGAAGAGGCAGACGACGGACAGGAAGAGTTGGGAGAACATCGCAGTGTGCAGGTAACCCCTAGAGTATCCTTTAAAGACAAAGATGACGAGAAGGAACCTACGGGTAGTTCATCCTGATGACGAGAAGGTTGCAGAGGGCGACTGGCAGCGAGGCCAGGAAGAAGATGAAGCAGTCGCTCACGTGGCATAGGCTGGCGCGCGAGCTGAACGGACACAGCAGGTAGGGAGAGCTCTCGCAGGCCGGCTCCACACACTTCAGGATAGAGCTCATGCTGAAGAAGGTAGTGTTGGTATATGGAAGCCAGTCAACGAAGGATCCCGAGCGGAGCTTCTCCTTCATGCTTACCTCTTGAGGGAGAAGTTGGTGAGGTTGTTCTCGATGAGCGTCATGCTCTGGACGGTGTTGCGGTAGTCAGGCCGGCGTTGATTCTCGATCTGAAAACGATCCAACAGTCCCGGTCCAATCCTAGCCACGCTACTTACATCGGCCTGTCGTCCCAGATTCGCGAACGGAGTCTCCGCTCCCCAGAATTCGGCCATCTTGGACACCTTCGACTTCACCGACATCCGATTCACGGCGGTGGAGACGTCGTCGGCGCAGAGATCCACTGTCCTCCTTCTGAACTCGACTACTTCTAAGGATCGCTTTTAAAGTAAGGACTTACTTGTTTCGGTAAATGGACTGGGTCCTCTCCAGGATCGACGTCTTGTCCGGCAGGATGTGGTAGGTCGGCTCGCCGTGCGCGACGATCACCGGGTCGTCGGAGCTTAAAAGATCGACATGAGAGGAGCCATCGGTTGGTCAAAACCTTACTTCGCCTCGGCGATACAGTAGTCCCCGAGAAGCATGTCCCTCGTACACTTCGTGACGTGGACGGCCCTAAATGAAACACCGTGAACCAGATACAGTAACCAAGACTCACCCTGGCAGTCCGGCGGACTCCATCTGATTGGCCAGAGTGACGTCGTCGCTCCACACGTCAAACTGCCACTTCTTGAGGCCGAGGATGCCACAGAGGACGGAGCCCGTGTGCACGCCTATCCTCATGTTCACGTCCACCCCCGTTGCGATTCGCACTTGCCTGAGAGAGAAGGAGATTCGAAGACACTACCGTAAGCCTACTTGATGGTCTTGATCATCTCGAGACCCATGAGGACGCACATGTCCGCGTGGTTTGGCCTATTCACGGGCATCCCGCTCACGCAGTAGTAGCAGTCGCCGAGGAACTTGATCCGCATGCACTGGAGCCTCTGCAAAGGATGTTTGTGACGCTATTCCAGAAGGTCTGCCTAGTCCATAGAAAGGAGGCAAACAGAAATGTTCTATTCTCACCTGGGCGTCTTGGTCGAACTTGCTGAAGAGCTCGTTGAGGGTGCGGACGAGGTCCTGGGCGCTGAGCTGCGCGGCCAGCACCGTGAAGTTGACGATGTCGGCGAAGAGGATGCTGAAGAGGACGCCGAGGTGAAGACGAGGGAGAGACGTACTCACGTGACGTTGTCGTGGACCTGCACGTGGAGATCGTGGAAGAGCTTGTGGTTCTTGTTCTTGAGGTCGGCTTTCATCGATGGCGCGATCATCGACTGACTCACCTGAGAGGATTAGGTCAGAATCTGGGGAACAACGCTCATGGACAGAGAAGGAGAGTCAGATTGTCAGGTAGACCATCTAGGACGATCGTCTAACCTTTACAGTTCAACGATCAGTTCAAATACGTCCCGGGTGGTATTCGGTCACTCTAGATTACTCTATCTTCACCCAAGAGTATAGTCGTTGCAAATCCTATGTTCCCTCATGTTGGGCGCGGCGGGAGTCAGAAGCAGTAAACCCCGGCCGCGTTTTGTCATTTTTTCGGGTTTTTCGTTGATTTCTCGAGATTGAAGAAACCGTTGGCAAATTCCAAAGTTAGAAATGTAGATAAATGCAACAGGTTTCGAATGGGCCTAAGTTTAGCGAAATTGATGCACTGTGCGAGCGTCAATTTCCCGAACATTGCTTGCGCAAAGAATATTTGCACAGAGTGCACAAATTTTTA
>JADLIF010000772.1:0-24558 GCA_016648015.1 Steinernema khuongi | reverse complement strand
GATGGCGCCCTGGGCTCCTGAGAGGATTCCTCCGACTCCCGCCTGAGCGAGGACGGAGGATACAACAAGAAGGGAGAAGAGAACGACGGACTGCATGGCTCCAAGGGTTGACGAATGCTGACTGGAGACCCGGAGCTTCAGGTTTTATGAGTCCAGGAGAGGACGGGCCAAGCAGATCAGCAACGTCCGCCACGTTTGCCACGTCGTTGTTTTCCAGCGGACATCTCTTCCCGAAATAGTTCCAAAGCATTTCCATATGCAAAGGGCATTCTGACATGCTTGGAAAGCCCAAAATTTTGGTTAGTGACCGTAACAGCTAGTAACAAGTTAACTACCGTAACAGCTAGTATACGGAAACAAATGAAAAAGCCTTTCTCGACTTGCGAAAGCTTGTGATGACTCACATAGCGGAAGCTATCTTTTGGTTTTCTGATCGCGATCACTAGAGCACAGCCGAAAACAAAATTTGCATAATTCACATCCAGCACAGTTTCCCCTTGTTTTCCATCTGTTGGACATCCCTTCAACGGAGACGTGGCAGCTATGCTAATTCGGGCTTCAGTGGGTACAAAAGGAAGGCACGGAGCCGGAACGACATTCAAGTGAAGCGTGAAGTCATGAAGACCGTCGCCCTCTTCTCTCTCCTCGCCGTCTCCGTCGCTTTCGCCGCGGACGGAAATCTCCTTGGAGGTGTGCTTGGAAACGTCCCCATCCTGGGAGGTGTTCTTGGAGGCGCCAGTGGAGCCGCATCAAATCCGCTCGGCATCGTCAGCAACCTTCCACTCGTGGGCGGTGCTCTTGGAGGCATCACTGGAGGCGCCAGTGGAGGCGCCGGCCTCGGAATCGTCCAGCAACTCCTCCAGCAGATCCTGGCCATCGTCCAGCAGCTTCTTCAGGCGGTCGCTGGTATCGGTAAGCCACTCATCCGTGTTCACTCCTTCACCACGATTTCAGCCGGAGGCCTCCCCGCGGTCGGTGAAGTCGCTGGACCTGTCGTTGGACAGGTCGGAAGCATCGCCGGATCTGTTGGAAGCGCCGCCCAAGGAGCTGCTGGTGGAGCCCGTTTCTAAGACTCTGAGATTTCGTCCGTTCTGGATGAGTTGACACAAATAAACACTCGCATATATCGACTTCTTTAATTTTGCGTATGAGATGCAGAGCGCAAGAGTGTATGTGATACAACAGCCACCAGGATCTGAACCGTATAGATTCCTTAGCTCAACACGATCTGTTTGGGCAACATTTCCTTCGACAAGCCTAAATAAGCGTACCGTTTATGAGGGATGTGAACGTAAAAAAATTACCTCGAAACTGTCGAATACATTTGGTGCTCCAATTTGTACACTGACCCCGATATTGACGGCGCAGCCTTTTACTTTCTTGTCATATGTGTAGAACGCGTGTAGGAACCCTTTGTACCATATGGTGTAGGGAACTTGTTGCAGACACATTGGATCAATGGTCGGTGCAGTCTCCTCGTCCTTAAGTCCATCTAAACAATCTTCAATAGCTTGTGTGCGACTTCACAATACCTACCAGAATCTGTCTCTTGCGTATGTGTGTGCCGAAACAGAAACGGGTAGCTGTTCCAGTGCCTAACACGCATGGAGTATGCTGCTTCGGTGGTGAGGAGAAGAGCAGTTACGAGGAGCAGAAGAAGGCATCCCATTTTTGAGTGTTAAGATCGTAGATCGAAAGGCGGATACGTAACTCTCGGATACAAATCAAAGCAGGGTGGAGTTGACGTGAAAGTCGAAAAGATTCACAAGAATGAAGTTAATGCCTGAGGTGAGAACAAATGTTGAGTGTTTAAAGAGATTAGCGGAACAGAAGGAATGGTTTCTGAGTGTAGCTTTGTTTCTCTACTAACTAGAACTAACTAGCTAACTTCATTAACGAACCAGCGAACTCTATGAACAAACTACGCAAATGATCTACTGGGAAGTGGTGGGATCAAAAAAACAAACTTGTTTGGCATATTGCCGAAAATGTATTCTCAAAGATCGGTCGATACCTCCGCGCTACGGAGCTCCGATAAATCTTCTTATCTACCACAAAGTGCCGGACACTTCGACATCCAGTCCGTCCGAATGGCATTTGGCGACATTCTCGCGCGAAGGTTTGTGCGAAAGCTCTTGGATTCCGTTGACGTGAAAGATCAGAAATCGATAAAAGCGTTACTGTAATGAATCCTAGCTCTTCAAGTTGAACGTCACCGGAGCTTTAATTTTGCGCTTTGGACATAGGTGTTCTGGTGTTGTTCTGACCAGTGATGCCGACGATCAAAGGCAATGCTGGCACTAAAACACTTTTCTGTAAACGTTCCACCACATCGTTGCAAGGGGTTAGTAACCAGAGATGTATACTCAAACATTTTTTCGAGTTTACATCAGGTACCTGAAACAAAATTTTCGGGTTTCACCCAAACTTCTGCCAGTAACTGGTTAGCAACGTTCTTCATAATGTTCTTCGGTTTCGGTTGTAAAAGAAACTGAATTTGGTTCACATAGAGCAGTAATCCGCAGCTCTCAAAGCCAGGCGACTATTAACCAACCATCGTCAGAACGAGAAGTATCGCCAAATTTAGGGTCAAGCATATTCGAACTTGATCACCATAAACGTCATTTATTTACACAACACGTAAATGAACATAATCCATGGCACTTTGTTGACGGCAACCACTTGAGGTTGGGTTGATGAGGAAGGCAAAGATCATCATCTGAGTGTGTAGTGTAGCATTCGCACTGTATAACGAAAGTGATGGGTTTGTTGGCTTTTCATAAATTATCACGGGAGGACTAGCACGAATTGTTTGGACAGCACGTCCTACGACAAGCCTAAATGAAAACCTATGGTTCGCTATGACTACAGTAAATTAGTGTGTTACCTGTAAACTGTCGAATACGTTCGGAACGTCACTTCTTACCGTAACACCAATGCTGATAGAGCAGCTCTTTATTTTATTGTCGTACGTGAAGAATGTTTGTGGCAGGCCACGAAACAACATCGTGTTTGGAACTTGCTGCAGACAGGCGGGGTCCTTATCTGAAACATTCACGGGCTTAACGCTTACTCAAATGATTATCATTGAGTCACTGCATATCAGGTATAGCGTACATGTCAAGTACCTACCAGCGTTTTGATGGTGAACCTTCTGAGTGCTTTTGTGGTCGAACAAAGACGAATAGTTGTTCCAGTGTCTTATGCACCTGGGGATTGGTGCTACGGTCGGAAAAAAGAGAAGGGCGACCGCGAGCATAAGCCGCATGATCCTACTTGCGCTCGGTGGCGAGGCGACCCACAAATTAGAATTTACAGCACTATGTCGAAGGTGGAGATTAATTTCGAAGCTTCGCTTAAACAAATTGATATCTACATATATTGGTATTTCACGTCACTTTTGAAGTGCTTCTCGTAATTAAGAAGATGACCGCAAAGGTTTCAGTATATGTTGTGCTTCCCTCTGCGAAAAGAACCGCCAAAGATCATGGATTGATACCCTAATTGAAGAGAAAAGACGAAACAAGAACGCTCAGGGGTAAGGGGGTCTATACTATGTAGTTTTGACAGTAGTTATATGGTAGAACGCAAAAATGTAGAACCAGAGATGCAAGACGCTCTAAAGCAAAGATAACCAAATACGGGAGAAACTGTTTTCCATACGGAGGTGCTTTGCGTCAGAGCATTTTGAAGGCAAGCTTCCATTGCTAACCTTTCTACCGTCGATGGATTATTCCAGCTTTCCCCTACAATCTATGCCTTTGAAGAATAACGAGGTGTCAAATAAATGCTTTCTAGCATTTCTACGGTGGATAGTTATAAAACGGGGTAACATATAGGCTCCGTTAATGCCTGTGACCTTCCTATTTTTAAAACAATCCCTGTTTCGTCATGTGCATGACGTTTCGTCATGTGCATGAGAAAAAGATCACTGGTATATAAAACATTGATGTCATCAAAGGCTACGCTGACCCAGAATGTTCTAACTTCAGCAATCGGTGCAAGTCAATCGGTTTTATATTTAGATCACTGTTAACCTTAGTTTTAGGCCTTCCAGGAACATAGTTTCTTTGTTCTGCATATGCAAATGCTCAAAGGGTCGAAAAAATATGTCCGCTCGAAAACTCGGAAAGGACACGGTCTGTGTCTACATTAATCGTGTCTCCAGACATATTCTGCAAAATCTGCAAACACCGACAGCATTCCATTTCATTGCAGCTGCACCAATCGGTCGGTCTTGATAAGTCGTTATACAGATCGATGGAACTTAATCTTCAAGGTTTGCAAATATGGAAGCGTTATCGGGCTATATCTGGTGCACGTTTCAGTGATGAGAGGATCCAAGTCAATCACCCACTCGGGCGAAACGTTCTCCACGTCGTCAAAACAATCACCGAAGAAATCGAAGTCACGTGAGGCGAAACCGGTGGACCAATTGCCCGTTGCAGTTAAGGCGAGAAGCGTGGGACGGTCACCGATGGTGGAGAAAAAGAAGAAGGTGATCAAGTTAAGGACACTCCACAAATCTGAGAGCAAGGACCCCAAGCATGGATCGTCTCAGGAAGTGCCTTCCTGCCCGAAAGTCGTACTCTCATATGCATCTTCTACAAATGTTCAGCAGTGAGTCGATGCCACGTTACACACTCCTTCTGTACTTTTAGGCAGGAAGCTGTGGTCCCTATCCCATCCGAGGTCCTAGAGCAGCGCAGCAAGACTGTCCGGCGAAACGTGGCGGTTCGACGATCCATTTCAGTCCTAACCCTTTTATTCCATTTTCCAGGCGCGAGAACGCAAGGCGCTCCGTGAACTGTCCCTTGATGCGAAGGGTGAAGCAGAAGACCTCCGTGACTACTTCGCCGATCGTGACCACAGGGTGTGCACTTCGATGGTCCTCGTCGTCCTGCTCTGCGCCATTAGGATTGGCTTTGCCACCGGGCTCGTTTTCTTCACAACTAGGTTACGGTCCAATTCCTTAGACGTCCTGCACAGCATATTTCAAAAAGAAAAACCAATGGTGAGTTCAATGCAGGCCTCTGCTAAACGTCATATCAACATTCAGCTGCTTGTGACGATCGGCGCGGTGACTCTATACACGTACTTATACGCTGCCGTAGAGATATGCAGCGATATGCTCATCGCGGTCGCTGCGATCACGCGGAGGATTCGGAAGCTGGCTTTCAGTTTGGTTACACTACATGTGAGCGGCTGCCTTGGCATGTGTCTCTACATTTTTATCGGTAAGTTGTTCTTATTGGTTTTAAGTGCTACGAGGATGGTTACCTGAGGTAAAGACTGAGTTAGTTGACCAGTTGAAAGCGCTACTGCTGATGAGATCCTGTGCTACCGTAGATATTATAGATTTAGATGTTGTAGAACCCAGCGATGTCCTATGAAACTCGTATATAGCAGTGTTCTTTGTAGGTTTTCTCTAGTTTATAACAGCAATCTGTGATAGCAGTGTTAGCCCCCGGAAGCTGGAAGTGCATCCCAATAGAGGTGGAAATAGTTTTTGCGTAATCCTTTACTACTTCCAAGCATATGTCACCCACTTCTAAACGTGTTTCAGTGTCCATCGGCTATCATCGCGTGGAAATCGTGTCGTCTCTCATCGGAAACATCGGCCTCAACACCACCAGCGACTCCCGGCTCCTCTCCACGATGGGCAACGTCCATCAGGGACTCAAATGCTGTGGATTCACCAAAGGAATCGCCGACTGGATCAGCCCCGTCTACATGCGATGGAAGGAGCCTGTTAGCATTTCCCATGGTATTCCAGCAACGAAGACTCCGTTCTTTTAGCTTGGCGATGAGTCGCGTCAACTCCAGAACTCCTTCGCCTGGCAGGCCGAGTGTGACAAGGGATTTGTCTGCGTCGCTCCGAAGACCTGCTGCGTGGATGCGGACTTGGAACGTTGTAATGCGGCGACGCTCTCCGTGAAAGAGTACGACGAGATCAGGATGCAAGACTTCTCCATGCTTCAGCGACGTTTGCTTCCCCAGTGAGTTAAGTGTTTTCCTTCGTCATTTCATAAGCTCTGTCCAGAGACAAAAGCAAGATGTTTGTGAAGGGCTGCGTTAACGTCCTCGCCGACTCCATCGAAGAATGGTCGTTCTACGCCAAAATTATTGCCGCCATCGCGGTCTTCTCATGGATACTCCTCACCCTTATCATCGTTCTTACGATCGCTCAAGTAGATGGACTAGGAAAAGTAGAATTGAAACCGAAACGGATAAACCCTCATGCCAACACCAATCTTGTGCCTTTTGCTCACTGCGTGGATTGTGCGCTGCCATGCACCAAACGAGGACAGTGGCCGGTGCGGGAAGCACGTGGACGGTAAGTGCCGCGACCGGTCTCAGAGTAAAGAAAACAAGTTTAGGATTAAATTGGGAGAAGAAGTTCGCCGTAGCAAAAGGAGGAAGATTTCGTCAAGCGACAGTTCTGGAAGCTTCGAATTACCCAGCATTTTAGCGAGAATTGACAGCGTCTTCGACATATAGTCCCGCTGTTCTCTCTCTCGGCAATGCTTCTCCTACCATCGCCAGTTGTTTGCATACATTTCTCTGCTGCTATTTGATTTAACTGTTCTCCATATCTGACGTTACTTTTTTGAACAGAAGTGAGATGGCAGTCCAACATCCTAAACAAGAAAGGTGTTGACCCCTCCACAAAAATGCACTGGTTCAATTTTTTATTTGAGTTTTCCTTTTACCACCAAACGGTTCAATATGATTCCTTAGATTGAAGGAACACCAGCGGCCCCAGTAACCGCCTGGACGAGAATACTCCCAATGAAGACTTCCGGCGATTCCGTTCACAACTGGAAGTCCACCAACTGAAGGGTAAGCCTAAGTCAAGGAGAAGAGGGAGAAAGAAACTTACGAAGAGTGTAAATGGTTTGAAGAAGGGTCAAGATGAGGGACAGAAGGGGAAGCAGAACAGCGAATGGGCCAACGATGGGAATTCCACTGACCAGACTGGGAGGAAGGGCGCCAGTAACTCCACCGAGGGTTCCAAGAGCGCCAACTGATCCAGCAGTATCGATAGCAGAGCCAGCGACGTTTCCCACGACGCCTTGAGTTCCCGATGGAAGTCCCACTCCTCCCATCCCCAACTGGGCCAGGACGGAGGATACAACAAGAAGGGAGAAGAGAACGACGGTCTGCATGGCTCCAAGGGTTGACGAATGCTGGACGTTCTGTCTTTTATTCAAATCCAGCAGAACGTGTTCAGCAGAGCAGCCACGTTGTCCACGTTTCAGCTGGTGTTTTTGAGCGGGCATCTGTTCCAAAAATAACGTGTACGGTGGGGCTGGACTTTAAGGCGCTCTCGGTCGCTGAAAAATGTACCTTTGCCATTATTTCACTGAAAAAAAAACCATATGCTTTAGTGCCCTAGAAACGTCTATTCTCTGCTTAGCTGAATGTGCTGGAGAGCGTCATTAGGGGGCGTCAAGCGAGGTGCCTCACAAGGTGCGACATAAAACCGCCACTTTCCAAAAGGAATGACCGTAAAATCTAAGAACAGCTCACCTGTCGTCTTATCAGCAGCCGGTGTCCGACGTCAATACATTGTCGCTTTGGTCGCCGTTGCTCATCGCTGCCATCGGGATGGCGCGTCATGCGTACATCGTTACATTACTTGGTTTGTCTTCCAATCGATTGATCGTTCTAATACCGTGCTCCTAGCTCTTAGCTTCATAGCTTTGCTGCAGCTCTGCCATGGAGGTGGCCACAAAAACCCGAAGATGGGCGACTGGAGTGTCCGTGACAAGGACGGCGTCGAGTGTATTCGTATGCAGGCTCAGATCGACCTGAACTTGACTTATATTATTCTGCATTCTGAGGTTTCGGTAAAGAAGCACCGCTATCTAAGGGACGCAATCTTATGTCATTTCAGCGCATAGGAACTGTCAGTGTCCCAGCAAATTCAACTGCTACTGGCGACTGTAACGCTCAGGTGACAGTTGGGGGTCACAAGATAGCGTCACAAACTCTGAGGTTGACGTTTGATGAGGTTAAGGTAATGTCAGTTTGTAGTTGACCCCCTGCACTAGAACTCACAACCTCGTTTAGTATGTTCCACCCCCAATCTCGTAAACTTATCTTGTGCCACAGTGCAGCACAACGCTATTTCAGCACCCAGGATGGTGGATCGAATTCGCCTTTTCGAAGTCGAACGACGTAGGCGCCTACAAGAGCGAATTTGTCCTCTGGAAAGTGTCCGTCCAAGCGAACTACACGTCCATGCAGCCAGAATTCACGAACACCATAGAGCCAGTCCACCTCTACGACGAAGACGTGCACCTGGACAATGAACACGAGGACGTCTCGGCCGTGGCAAACGCGATCTACGCCAACGTCCACTACTCATATTTCTGTCCTTCGGAACAGAGCTACGACATTGTCATTGGCGGGAGCGAGCCTGCCGCCAGAGTGACGTTTAAGGATTTTCGTGTGCAAGCCTACGGGACGTCCAAGGACGACACATGGAGACAACGTAAGACTTACCGTATGTTTCTGTACTTAGCCGCCATAAACTTCTAGGTGAGACTTGTCCCGCCGACGAGCATGGCAGCGATCTTGTACCTGTCATCGTGGGGGGATGCCTCGCCGGGCTAGTCCTCATTACACTCGTCGCCTACCTCGTATGACTTCTTTTTGAGATCGACCACATGTAGATGATTTCAGGTGTACCGTTGGAGGCTTCCACCTGAGGTTCTTCACCAGACCAACCCGAACTCCCACTTTGAGGACATGGCCTTCGACCATCATGGACGCAAACACGGTTGCTCGACCGAGGAAGATGAGATAAGCGGCGACGAGGGCTATCTCAACACACGGCGCAGCTCTTCTGGATCGGAGAAGAGCAATCGCAGAGTGCGATATGACAATGGCCACGTCAACGGGGGATTCCACTAATCTTCCCGATATAAGACATCTCGTTCAGGAATATGATAACCTCACACGTATGTATAAAAATAAATCTCCTCCGAGAGACAAACCTTTCCGTAGGGGGTAGCCATACACAAGCAAGAAGTTACTGCAGGAATTAAGAAGAATGAGTCATAAGAAGAATGAGACTTGCATTATTCATTTATTCGCGTTAACTCATCCAGAATGGACGACATTCTCGGAGTCTTAGAAACGGGCTCCACCAGCAGCGCTTCCAACGGATCCGGCGATGCTTCCGACCTGTCCAACGACAGGTCCAGCGACTCCACCGACCGCGGGGAGGCCTCCGGCTAAAATCGTGGTGAAGGAGTGAATACCGATGGGTGGCTTACCGACACCAGCGACCGCCTGAAGAAGCTGCTGGACGATGGCCAGGATCTGTTGAAGGAGTTGCTGGACGATTCCGAGGCCGGCGCCTCCACTGGCGCCTCCAGTGATGCCTCCAAGAGCACCGCCCACGAGTGGAAGGTTGCTGACGATGCCGAGCGGATTTGATGCGGCTCCACTGGCGCCTCCAAGAACACCTCCCAGGATGGGGACGTTTCCAAGCACACCTCCAAGGAGATTTCCGTCCGCGGCGAAGGCGACGGAGACGGCGAGGAGAGAGAAGAGGGCGACGGTCTTCATGACTTCAAGCTTCACTTGAATGTCGTTCCGGCTCCGTGCCTTCCTTTTGTACCCACTGAAGCCCGAATTAGCATAGCTGCCACGTCTCCGTTGAAGGGATGTCCAACAGATGGAAAACAACTGGATGTGAACTGTGCAAATTTTGTTTTCGACTGTGCTCTAGTGATCGCGATCAGAAGATCTAGAAGCAGCAGCCGTGGTGTGGGTCCATAGTGCCCTTTGCATATGCAAATGATGTGAGGCTATTTGGGGATGCAGATAACGGATCGAAAACATCGACGTGGCGGAAGTTGCCCGTCCTCTCCTGGACTCATAAAACCTGAAGCTCCGGGCCTCCAGTCAGCATTCGTCAACCCTTGGAGCCATGCAGTCCGTCGTTCTCTTCTCCCTTCTTGTTGTATCCTCCGTCCTCGCTCAGGCGGGAGTCGGAGGAATCCTCTCAGGAGCCCAGGGCGCCATCGGAAACGTCGCCGGCACCGCCACTGGGGCTCTCGGTGGAGCTGGTGGAGCTGCCAGCAACCCCCTCGCCATCCTGAACGGACTTCCCATCGTCAGTGGGCTTCTCGGAGGAGGCGCCGGTGGACTTGATGCGATCGCTCCCATCCTCAGCCTCGTCATGAGCCTCCTCCATTCCGTCCTAGCTATCGGTTCGTTCGCACTCCCCTCTTGTGTCCTTGACTTGCGTTGGTCTTTCAGTCCAGGGACTTCCACTTGTCGGAGGAATCGTCGGAAGTCTCCCCGTTGGAAACCTCGTCCAGGGAGTCGCCGGTGTCGCCGGAGGCGCTGCTCTCTAAAGAATGCAAACGAACCTTTATCCGTCACCCGAGCGGTGATTGCTATAAACTGAAATAAATTCATGCAACTCTGCTCTTCTATATGGTTACGCAACATGACTACAATATTGCAAATATCATACAATTTTTAGTAACAAAAAACTCTAAGGCAAATGTACAAATGTACAGCTGTATAACCCGACGTAGGCGCAATAAAATGTAATATGTGAGCAACATAGATTGATATTTAAGTACATACTATCTGCCCCGGCACTTAGAAATGAGTGGATCCCGTAGTTCCACAGCGGTTAAGCAGACGAAGGCACATTACTTCAGTGCCGCACTTCATTAGCAATAAAATGAACTTTTTCACGGTCAATACCACTTGCAAAATAAAAAAAGTCGCTGTCAATGGGATCACGATATATCCACATATGGTCATAAAGGCTAGATATTTTAGAGCTTTAAAGAAAGGTCTCTAAATGACTTACAAGCTGATAACTATTTCTGCAGCAACAGATACATTATTAGCCACACTGATCCATTATGGTTGCTTGCTTGACCTGTACGACGTTTACGAATGGAGAGCAGTTTACACCAAAAAGAAAAAATGGGATATATGATTACGTCAGTCTGGAAAAGCATTGTGATTTTGAGATTACCGTAGATCCAGGTGAGATCGCTTAGAAACAGCAAACAAGATTTACACTCCTGTGGTTTCTTCTTTTCAATCGAGATCGAGAGCCGCATCAACTATTTTCCACGTTTTAACTTCTCGATCGCTGGAAAACAGTCGCGCATATATGAATGCAAATTTTGTTTTCAGGCGCTTCGATCGCAGTGATCATGATAACAACTGTCCCTAACTCCTGCCATTGTCGACTTCTACTACTAGCGCACTCCATAGTCCAATAACAAGGGTTTTGATCGATGGTAATGTTTCCTGGTTTTATGCCAAGTCAGTAGAAATTCAGCGAGTGCTATGGATCTGCTTCTTCCTTAAAAACACATGCTCACAAGTTCATTGTGTATAAACAATCAAGTAATCAAGTTATATGATTGTTTATCAGAACAGTGGTGTTCAGTAGCCGATGTTTCCGGTCTTTCCGCTGCTTCCGGCAAATCCACCAGCTACGGGAAGCTTACTGGCTAAAATTTGGACAGAAAACTTACATATTGCTTCACAGGAACCCTACCTTGGGCATTGACTGTTTGAATCAAAACATGGAGAATGCCGAGAATCTTTTGCAGAAGATCCTGGATCAGCTGAACATTGATGGCATCTCCTTTTCCTGAAACACAATTCTTTATCTGCATCCATAGAACCAACAGCACCTTCAACCTTCTCCTTAGGTTCGTCTTCGTCGGATTCGTCGTCTCCTCCAAAAATTTTCCCCAGAATTCCTTTGAAAAATCCTTCGTCCTTTTTGTCATCGCTTTTGTCACTGTCGCTGGCTCCTACAACCTTGTTGTCGTCTCCAAGAACAGCAGAGACGAGCAGTAGCGCGAAGAGAACAGTAGCCTTCATGGCACAGAGTACAGAACTGCGGAAGCCGATGTTTTCCACACCGAACGGATCTAATTTGCATAGATGCCACGCCACATGTGCCACGCAGTTGTTGTGAGGCTGCGAGCTCAGTGCGATCGTGCTGAAACCCACAGAACTATGATATTTAGCAAAGTGAGCAGAGATGGTTCGGGTCCCGGAAGTTCCGGGACCCATACCAGTACCCGGATACCCGCATCTTTCCAGGACCCGGAAACCATCTCTGAAAGTGAGATGGCTTAACGATATAGGAGGGGCATATTGGGTTGATGTAGTACATCGAATAGAGGATACTCTTGCAGCGTTTGGCAATAAAGACATTTTTTATACTACAAGCAGATATGCCGACGGATTCTCCGCGCGACGGATTCTCCGATAGAATTTTTCTCAAGATTTTGCAAGTGGGTTGGTCTGCACGCACGCATTTGCATAGGCATTGCGAGCAGAGTAACTTCTACTCCCGGCTTAGGCTTTCTGCCATTCCTGATGCTCAGCTAATTCAGTTTGGTCAAAAATTCTATCGGAGAATTCGTCACACGGAGAATACGTCGTGGATTCTACGAGCAGTTTCCCTTATTAGCATTTCTCGCCTCTTGTTTGTCTGTCTACATATTGACACTTTGTTAGTTGTTTCGTTCACCTTCTTGGAAACCTATCAATTGGCTAAATATCTTCAAGTTGCCATGCTAAGAGGGTTGCTTACAGGCTCAACTATGTAGCAATTCGTCGACTAACCAAAAAGGCGCAGACAGATCGCTTGAAGATGCACCGACACTGCAGACTCTCTCCATGCAACCAGAAGCCTAGTCTCTGGTCAAGCCTGACACCCTAGACGCTAGACAGGCTATCACTGATTACACGACAATGTATGTCAACAATTCATTGTAATAAGAATATGTTGGCACAAAAGCACGACCAACAGGGGTTATCGATTTAAGACCGCTGGCGCGGTAGATTACACAGTCGTACTTGTTATGACACAGCCCAATAGTGCCGGAAAGGTCCTCTTTATTGTACGACATCACAATGACTCATCATATACTATCTATCGGCAGCGTTCTTATTTGTGAAGCGTCAAAGTAACTAACAATTCAAACCACCACGACAAGATGACCAAAACGACAACTCAAGACCCACTTGCACTTATGAGAAGAATGATATCATGCATTGCTCATTTATTTGCGTTAACTCATCCAGAACGGACGAAATCTCAGAGTATTAGAAACGGGCTCCACCAGCAGCTCCTTGGGCAGCGCTTCCAACGGATCCGGCGATGCTTCCGACCTGTCCAACGACAGGTCCAGCGACTCCACCGACCGCGGGGAGGCCTCCGGCTAAAATCGTGCTGAAGGAGTGAATACCGATGGGTGGCTTACCGACACCAGCGACCGCCTGAAGAAGCTGCTGGACGATGGCCAGGATCTGTTGAAGGAGTTGCTGGACGATTCCGAGGCCGGCACCTCCACTGGCGCCTCCAGTGATGCCTCCAAGAGCACCGCCCACGATTGGAAGGTTGCTGACGATGCCGAGCGGATTTGATGCGGCTCCACTGGCGCCTCCAAGAACACCTCCCACGATGGGCACGTTTCCAAGAACACCTCCAAGGAGATTTCCGTCCGCGGCGAAGGCGACGGAGACGGCGAGGAGGGAGAAGAGGGCGACGGTCTTCATGACTTCAAGCTTCACTTGAATGTCGTTCCGGCTCTGTCCCTTACTTTTGTACCCACTGAAGCCCGAATTAGCATAGCTGCCACGTCTCCGCTGGAAAGCAGGAGAGGTCCGTGGCGCTTTGGTAGATTTGCCCTATGTAAATTTTGTTTTCGGTTACATTCCGGCTTCCAAAGCAGGAATGATTGATTTTTTCAGTTGGTATATTGTCTTTAAGAGCCGTTAAGGAACACTGTGTTTTGAACTTAATTTACTTTTTTCTCAGAACTATCCATATGTTCTCCTATGCAAATGATACAATGTTGTGTAATTTGATCACGATGCTTTGGTGATCACGATCAGAGGACCTAGAAGCAGCAGCCGTTGTGTGGGTCCATAGTGCCCTTTGCATATGCAAATGCTTTGGAGCTATTTCGGGAAGAGATGTCCGCTGAAAAACAACGACGTGGCAAACGTGGCGGACGTTGCTGATCTGCTTGGACCGTCCTCTCCTGGACTCATAAAACCTGAAGCTCCGGGCCTCCAGTCAGCATTCGTCAACCCTTGGAGCCATGCAGTCCGTCGTTCTCTTCTCCCTTCTTGTTGTATCCTCCGTCCTCGCCCAGGCGGGAGTCGGAGGAATCCTCTCAGGAGCCCAGGGCGCCATCGGAAACGTCGCCGGCACCGCCACTGGGGCTCTCGGTGGAGCTGGTGGAGCTGCCAGCAACCCCCTCGCCATCCTGAACGGACTTCCCATCGTCAGTGGGCTTCTCGGAGGAGGCGCCGGTGGACTTGATGCGATCGCTCCCATCCTCAGCCTCGTCATGAGCCTCCTCCATTCCGTCCTAGCTATCGGTTCGTTCGCACTCCCCTCTTGTGTCCTTGACTCGCGTTGGTCTTTCAGTCCAGGGACTTCCACTTGTCGGAGGAATCGTCGGAGGTCTCCCCGTTGGAAACCTCGTCCAAGGAGTCGCCGGTGTCGCCGGAGGCGCTGCTCTCTAAAGAATGCAAACGAACCTTTATCCGTCACCCGAGCGGTGATTGCTATAAACTGAAATAAATTCATGCAATGCTCTTTCCTATCCAGTTCATGCAGAAGAGTCACAAATGGATATGTCTTTATTGCTGTGCAAAATGGTGGACAATAGGTATACGGGTGCGTGATACTGGGGTATCGCAACGCTTTGATTTGCCCTGTGTGAAGCTAAAGATGTACATATTAACGTCACAAAATATATTGAAAACATGCGCTCGCTTAATCCGTGCAGTTCTTAGGATTAAGTCGGTCATATTGACCACTTCATTGTCGATCCCGTATGGGCTTCATGTTTATTGCGATCCAGAAACGGATTCTTAATAATAATGGCATCTCTACATGACCCTGAGTCCGACACCGCCAGTCGAGTCTTCAGCGGTACCTGCAAGAACACCACCAAAATAATAGCCCCACTGACACTACTCCAACCTTCTGAGCTTTCCGATGATTCCTTGCACAGCATCATGTTGCCGGAGGGCCCAAAGGCGGCATTCTACAAACCTTCACCAGAGAGATAGACCTCCTTCGGCAGAAAGAACGATCAAACCACTTGCAAGAGGTAATATAAATTTAGGAGAGGTCTTCATGGCTCCCACTAACTAAATTGCTGGCTGGTGATTCGATGCCTGCTCTTTTACCCTTTGCTGATCTAATCTACAGGACACGTCAGCAGCATCAAGGGGTTGTCAGATTATAGTGTTTACAGTAGCTCATACAAACAAATTGCCGGCTTCTTGACTTTCTACCATTGTTTGATGGAACAAAGTATATTGTGCTCAAAGTTTTTGTACTAATTGGAAACCATCAGCACAACAAGCGCTCTACGTAAGAGCCCATGCGTTAATGCACAGATCTGTAGTGGATCGGCCTCTATAAGGGAGAACCGACCACCAACTAAAATTCTAATAACACTTGCAAGACGTTTCCAAACAAGCTTTATTCATCGGGCGGTGCACCGCACGTGCTAACACTCCACAACCCTCACAACAACTTTGCAAATGATCACAATTCTCCGTCTAGACAGGACACAGTGCGGGTCTCTTCGACAGTCGGGGTGATCACTACAGATCGACGACTACAAAAGATGTCCTGATCAACTGAAGAAGACGGTCATAATGATTGAGACCGTCACTATCTTTTTGGTGTTTATCTCAGCTATCTCATCTCACTGGTTATCACTCTCAGGTTTGTGTCTCTCAGATTGTTATCGAAAATTGTGCCGATGGAACTATGCATATGCAAATTTTGCTATGCGCTACCGGAATTGGAGCCCTCCACCAAAACAAGCAATCGACGTGTCATACGTGGCCGCTATGCTAATGCCTTTGTAGTCGGTTACAAATACTGTTCGATGGCACCGTCAACAACAGTTGTTTGCAGTGATGAAGACCGCTATCCTCCTCTCGATCCTCGCCATCTCGGCCCTTGTCTCCGCCGACGGCCTCCTTGGCGGACTGGGTGGTTCTGGCAGCGGACCTGCGGAGGTCAACGTCGGCCCTGCTGGAAGCGTCCTTGGAGGTCTCGGCGGAGCTGGCCTCCCGGACGTTAGCGGACTTCTCAAGAGCATCACTGGAGCAGCTGGCGGACTCAACGCCATCGCGCCCATTCTTAATGTGGTCATGAGCCTTCTCCAGACTGTGCTCGGCATCGGTTTGTTGCCCTCTGCCTGCCTACTTCATCATCACGTTTTTCAGTGAAGCAGCTCCCCGTCGCTGGGGGCATTGCTGGTAACCTCCCCGTTGGCAGCATCGCTGGTAACCTTCCCCTCGGAGCCATTGCTAAGCATGTTGGAAACGCCGTCGAGTATGAGCGCGCCTTCTAATTGGCTTCTAAAGCCAAACGCACCCTCTAAAGACCATGTCGCCATTCGTGGGATGTCATCTGTAATTGTTCATATTCTTTGGTGCGTTTTAATAATAATAAAGTAATCAAACAAAAGAGTTACACTGGTTTGGTGGAGGAGGATAAGAAAAAAAGAAAAGCGTGGGGTCACTTCTTGCATTCCAATCCGCATGCACATCTCTATGCTCTTGATGCCCCTTTCTTTTAACCGACCGACCAAGCGGGAAAACGACATCTCAAGAAATAAAAGCATTATCCACCGTTGTCTTGCGATAAGGAGTTGTAGGGCCACAAGAGGTGGGCTTGGAAGTCAACAGAACAATCCTTTATTGTCAAAAACGTGACTAACACAGTATCATTTAAAGTACATTAAAGCATGGATAAGCCACTGTTATATAAAGAAGGCACACAACACGTTGTTAGAGAAATATGACAGGGCAAACTTGACACTTTGGCAAAACATCGATTTATCTTGCACACACAGATGACAGAGACTTCTTATTTCGTGTCCCCAATGCCTGGTAATCCTTTTTTGTAGAGGTACTTTTTCATACAGGTTGAGTTATGGAAGTTGATGAGAACTACTCGAAAATGCGCTTCGGGCTTCACCTTCACCACTCGGAAGAGGGTGTAGTGGCGGTCGGCAATGAGTTGGATCAGAAATTTGATCAAGTCGATCAGTTGTTCCACGTCCGGCTGATGAATTTCCAGGTTCACCTGGCAGAACGATATGTCGACCGCGTTAAGAGGTCCTCGGGACAAGAAGTACTCGAAGAACTCGTACTCAGCATATGGAACATCGATGAAGGCCTGGTCGATCAATCTAGTCTTAACCACAGACTGTAAGAAAGTGACAAACTCTGTCGTATTTCTCGTTGTTGAGTTAAGGCTCTCGCTGGTGTCTAAAGTGTCACTCTGCCTTGCGTTATTATGAAGCATACCTACCGTCTACCATGGTGTCATAACCGTCTTTGCCACGCACTAAAGCATAAGGGTAGAATTGGCCCATACTTCTGTAAAGCTTCCCATTATGCTCATCATCTGGATCGACGCCTATGAATCTGCATTTCGGTTGCAGCTTCTTTAACTCCAGCTCCGCTTCGATGTGGCCACCAACTCCAATCGAAAGCACCATACACTAAACATACACTATTGTTGTCAATAACTAAAGCGGATAGGTCACATTGTCAAAAACATCTTCCGGATGTTCAGGAAGAAGGTGATACTTTGTTCCGTAAGCTGTTTCGAGGGGCACAAACCGCGACACATTGAGTGCACCCCACTCCTCGCAAGACGCCACTACTTTTTCCAAGTTGTTCCATACCTAAATATTGGGTTGATGCATAGCTTCTTCTTTGGATTCTCGATGCGGATGTGACCTATTTACCAATCGTGTACAACCTTGTGAAGGTGTGACTACATGTAGGAAAAAGTGACCATAGAAGATTAACAAGAATGAGCCGCTAATTGCAATCATTTTAAATTGATTTATATATGTACATCGGATTAGTTTGATTTACGCCTCATGGAACTGTGCAGCTTCAGCACACTTTGTTGTCCGATTTCCTGGACAATAGAAACGTAGCGGCATAACAATCAACCAACCTGGCGACTCAACCTGGCGATGCCAACCTGGTGACTCAAATAATTTATTTTGGATTTGTGTCGCCGAGAGGGGCACCATTAGGAGGGTAGCATGGACCCTATCCTGCGAAAAAATCGTCGATTTTGCGACTCCTCCCCTCGTCAATTTGCATAAAGATATCCAGTGCAGCGACTTGGTTATCACAACTTTATCCCTCGTCACAAAAACTTACGTCCAAGTAGGGTTGACCAACAAGCGACTGTTCGATGCACCAAGTGTGACTGTGCATTTTATGCTCAGCGAGAGTCTAAATGGCCCATACGAAGATACGAAAAGAAGTTGGAGTCACCAATGCCGTGTTGGACCGCATGCTAAAGGCGATGATGAGCAGAACGACTACTGCAAGGAGGACAACTGCGAGCCACTGATGTTTCTCCATTTCTTAGAGTGGGCCTTGAGCAGAAAGTTTTTACCTAGAAAGGACAGAAAGTAATAACAAGAAGCTTTTAAAGATAGAGGGCGTGTTTTTTTCACTTTAAAAGGTAAACGTTTTCACAGGTACGGTATGAGCACAGCACATCTATGCGCATTATGGGAAGTATGGGAAGTACTAGAAAGAAGAACACCAAGGAGCTTTTAAAGTGGGCAGAGGTGTCAATCACTGAACCGAAACAAACTCATTAACACGGTTTCAAGCAAACTATATAATCGCTATCTCGCGATCTCACCCGGCTTCAGCGCGGATGAAAACAGATGCCGGAACCGATAAAGGAGGCAAACGTTTTCAACACCAACGATACAAATCACGTGCGAATCCTCATCTTCCAACCTTGAGCAGAACATGTTTCCAAACATCAAACATGAAACATGCTCGGAACATGTGTCTTGCCAGCAGCAGGATGGACAGGGTCGTTCCGATGCATCTGTCAAATCATTGGATTTTATCTCCGAAAACGTGGCGCAAATTTCAAAGCAAATGGGTCGCTTTCAAATATGACCAATATTTTCAGAGGCTAGCTTTAACTCGCGTTTGGCTCGGTTATCCGTTTGGAAAGAAGATTCTCCATGAGTGTTTGAATTCTGCACGAATTTAACTGTTTATTTATTTCATACCTGAAGGTACTTCACGTTATCTGATGGTTCTAATGAGCTTGAGATCATCAGAGTTTCTTTCACGCAAACCCAGTCGTTCATAGCGTTCTATTTTAGTATTAATTCTTTTACAGTTGCTTTGTCTTCTGCTCTACGTGACCTGAATATTCCAGGAAAACAGAAGGAAGTTGTAGTTGGTTAACTAAATGTTATTCATTCGCGTATTCCCATTAATACAAAAGATTAAAGCCCAACTTGTTCTATAACGCTCCTTATAACGCTCCTTTAACGCATGTATGTTATGCCTTTTACTA
The DNA here is from genome assembly GCA_016648015.1 of Steinernema khuongi. NCBI lineage: Eukaryota > Metazoa > Nematoda > Chromadorea > Rhabditida > Steinernematidae > Steinernema > Steinernema khuongi. Next base: position 5,141 of record JADLIF010000772.1, on the reverse strand, counting down.
TAAGAATTTCACATCTGATTCTAGTGTTCGTTCAATAGCTGTGAAAGACAAAGAAACTCCACCGAAGTGAGTCGCAGTTTTTTTGCACCCCTTGAAAAGTTTTGGGTCCGGACACGGCAAGATAAATGCGATCTGTGTAGCCTATGGGAAAAAGAACCCAAGAAGGCCTTGTTTATTGAATTTCACACACATTTATTTTATTTTTAGTTAACTTTCCGCAGGTACAATCAAGTAGGTCTCACACAAGAGCCGCTTTCATCACGGCAATATCCATCCTTGCATTGGCAAGCGTGTCCAGGATCGCATTGCATCGTGCATGCACGACGTTGCCGTCCACAGAACTGGTCGCAAGTGTTCAGGCACGGCGACACTACTTCATTTCTTCCACATTGCAGCTGACCACCGAGGACGACAGTGAATAGAGCGCATAGAACTACGACCTTCATGTTGAGGGAAAGACAGAACAATTGGATGGGAAGTGGCGATGGAAGCAATTATACACACTCATTGAACAGGTTTCGGCGGCAACAACACGGGGTAATCCTAACATTTTCTGTTACAGGGGATTGTCAGGTTCACTCTTTGGTGTTGGCGCCAATCCGTGGCACGCCTCGGTTAAATCCATGGCTGGACGCGAATCCATTTTGAAGGACAAACTTAATCGACTTCAAGCCCAAAGCAGCGAGAGCTGACGCCATGGCAGGAAGGGGGACCCCTTACTGGAAAATCTGCTCCGTTTTTTGCGTTCTTGCAGCTCATCTCGTTCATCTACATGTAGTCACACCTTCACAAGGTTGTACATGCTTGGTGAATAGCTCAAATCGAGATCGGTATCGAGACTTTTGGACATCCAAGGAAAAGGTAATTGCACATATTTGGAAGAGAGATCGTGGTCAACCACTTCCACTATGTAATACCTTGGAATTTGATGATTTATTAGAGCAAGCGCAGAACATACTATTAGCTCAGTACTTCTCAATCGGCCTTCGGTCCCGGTAGACAAGAAGGAGTCAGTGATGAAGCCTATATCTCTGTTTTCACTGACTTTTGTGGCTGGAATGATTAATTACATGGACGACAATGGCGACTATGTGAAATACATTTGAGCAACAAGGAAAACAATTAGCTCCAGTAATATTAATTCCAAAGAAGGAGGAGCCAAGGAAAAGATTGCATTCTATGCTTGGATTGCCTTCAAGGTGCTACTGCTCAGGGCGACATGGAGTTTGAGCGTGTCGAATTTATATTGTTCATTATCGAAGGTAAGGACATATTGAGATCATTTCTTTCATTGGATATTCAGGACTGTTTGTCATCATCGTGGACACAATTGTTGTTCTAATGGTCCTCTTTTCGAAGCGTTTACAGCAATGCCAGGAGGTGGTGCTCATTGCTGGGCTCTGCCTTGCGGATACTGTAAACGCCGCTGGCTATTTGGCTGCTGGAACGGGGCGAACACATATGTACGCTACGGGAAGAGGTAAGTGGTCCAAGGATAGGGAAAAATGAAACAAAATATTAAGGGTGTCTTGTTTTAGCGGTGTTATTGGATTTGCCTCAGAACACCAAGGGAGCTTAAAGAACTCTAAATATGGTCTCGGGGACTCCCACCCAAAATTTATCCCCATGTCCATCTCATAATCGTCACCGTTTCTAGACACTGCCAAGACTACACAAACAAGCTGTTTCTACTCCGCGCAGATCATCCTCTTCTTCATCGGCTACCAGTTTACCGCCATCACCACCTGCTACCTCTCTGTGGATTGTTTTGTCGCCGTCTTCTTCCCGTACTTCCATTGCAAGGTGACAAAGACAGCGAAATGGGGCGCAATTGGAGGTATGGGACAAGGGTCTTACAAACAAGGATCTCTTTCTCCCTCTCCCAGGAGCCTTCGCCTGGTCGATCGTCATGTATGTAGTAGCCATCATGGCGCGGCCGACGGAATCGACTGTCACAGTTTCGGTCATGTGTTTTCTGGCCGATAGTTTGCCCAGCTCATTCTTCGACGGCACCAGGACAGGAGAGCGAATGCAAAAGAGCGAAAACAAAACAGCGAAACACAAAAGAGCGAAAGGCAAAAGAGCGAAAAGCCAAAAGGGCGAAAGAAAAAAGAGCGAACAGTCAAAAGAGCGAAATTTCAAAAGAGCGAAACACAAAAGAGCGAAAAGGCAAAAGAGCGAAAAGGCAAAAGAGCGAAAAGCAAAAGAGCGAAAGGCCAAAATGGTTCGCGGTTCGCGCAAAATAGGTTCGCGGATGCAAACTTAATTAGCTGAGCATCAGGAATGGCAGAAAGCCTAAGCCGAAAGAGGTTTGCCGAAGCCAAGTGCATGTCCGAAGCTTTTCGCTCTTTTGCTTTTCGCTCTTTTACTTTTCGCTCTTTTGGTTTTTCGCTCTTTTGAAATTTCGCTCTTTTGTGTTTCGCTATTTTGGATTTTCGCTCTTTTGTTTTCGCTCTTTTGTGTTTCGCTCTTTTGCATTCGCTCTCCTGTCCGGGTGCGCTCACCACTATACTACCGAGGATGCATCGGTGCTGTGGTTGGCTTATCTAATGACCTTCACATATGAAAGGTTCTTATGAGAGGTTTAAAACAAGCTGTAAAAGCGTTCAGCGGTGACGGGCGTTGTAGGCAAGTCGCCGCAATCATAATGCAAGTGCTTAGTGGCAGTTTCCAGTTATTGTTTCGCTCATTTATCAACACTGATGTCAGTGAGTATAGACAATATGTGGCTGATCATCTTCAAAATCCACTCCCTCTGATCTTGATTCTGGTAAATCCACACAAAGGCCTATCACCTTACAAATCCATCCGGAGTAAAGACGAACATCTGTGTAGGCAGCAGGAAAAGTGTTCTTCGCATATCCTGTTGGGAATACTCTATTAAGTTATGTATTCTTATCAATACCTAAGTCAATGTTCTCCAGGACAGATTCGCACTGTTGGCCAAAGGAAGTGATGCCGACCACGAAGGGTTTTCCCAGAAATGGATGATGCATGAAGCCTCCGCCGCTATCTCCCTGAACGGATCTTGAAATCTTATAACCCTAAACCCGATACCTTGCAAGTGCCCTGGAAGATTTCCTCGGTGCAGAGTACGTCCTTCGGGTAGTTCTTCAAGCAGTCAGTAGGACGGACTTTGACGGTCTGAAGGCGCAGTATCTTCTCGTAGTTCTTATCTCTCTTGGCCAGAGCTTAATGAACGCCATTGCACTGGACCTAAGGAAACAACCTACGGTTTTCTCCACGTCCAAACACAAAGCCTTCTTGAATCTTGTAGTTTGAAGGTGCCAAACAGGCAGGCTTCGCGAATTCATGCGAATGGACGTCTCTCTCCAACTCGACGATCGCTATATCGCCATCGCGACATCCATTCAACGGATATCTCGAATTGGCCATGATCTTTGTAACCCCGAGCTCAAAGCCTTCGACGAAGAAACACGACTTATAGCTGCAATCAGAGGCCAAGACGGCGTTCCAGATTTGAGCTTCTGTGAAGCAGTATTCATCTAACTCGGTTATGCTAAATATCAAGTCGGGTTTAGTTCAGCAGGTCATGGTCTAACTTGTGAACTTTGGGTGCGTCCACCCAGCTCGTGGGAGGACACACTGCAGGGTTGTAGACACAGTGCGCGGCTGTGAGGACGTGTCGAGGTGTGATCAACGTCCCTTCGCAATTGAATCGACCTGAAGGACTACAGTTAAGGTCCTTAACTTAAGGTGTCTAAGGGTATAGCTAGCTTATAAGGGATCCACGTCTAGTACAGGATAAGAGAAGAAGTGTAAGTGACCGTACCCTCAAGTTTTATCTGTGGCATGAGCCTAGTAACATCCTTGGTTCATTCTTTAGAGGCTCAAAATAGGTTTTAAATCTATAATTTTTATGGAAATGCATAATATCAGATTAAACGGCTTTGCCAAACCCACACCTACCGTAATGCAACTTAACCGCATATGGAAGAGCAAAGGAATCGTCTCCGCCAATCGCCCCTAAAATATTCCTGAGTTCCGAACAGAATATCGTTGCCTACTTCTAGCACGGTTGGGTGGTGGTGCCTTCAAGCCGCAGGATTTCTGTAGCTGTAGATTCTCGTCATACGATAAGCGCTCTGCTTGAGCAAGCAAGAAGACGACATGGAGGAACGTCAAGGTGGGTTTCATTTAAGCATATGACTGACGAGAAGGCCTCCTGACATGCACGTACCCTTGAGTCACCTCAGTCACAACATTTGCTTCCTTTATCATCGCCACATTTTACAGAAATAAAAGAAAATGACGCATTATTGGTTGTTCGTCAGCCCGGAAGACTTGAAGGCCGGAGCCTGCGGCCCTTCGGGAGCGCCTTCTCCTCCCTTGTTACTTCCGATGACGTAGGCGTAGCTGGGCATGTAGTAGGGAGTCTGGTAGTAGGACGGCGCGTAGAGAGCGCGGTAACTGGACCAGAGACGCGGAGTGTAGTAGAACTGAGCCTCTGAAGGCTGGAAGCTGACAGCCAGGAGGGCGAAGAAGACGACGAACGAGGCGACACTAAAAGGGGTATAGTAGTCATCGATAAGGACAAATTGAAGCTTACTTCTTGAAGGAAGACATGTTGAGTGGGAACGATGAGTGATGGTCCAGGCCCGGACAGGCGGCTTTTATACTGTCAAGAATCCACAGATTATCCGGTAGCCGTCTTGTGCACTCCCTAAAAAGCAACTTTTCGGGACCAGTCGGCGCGTCGTGTGCAAACACTTGGGAGCGGAAGAGAAGGCGAACCAGTTACGAGAGGGCAAACATGTGTTTTGCTCGGAGGTGAGCTCGGAGCTCTTTGCAACCGTGCTCTCGGTGCGAAGTTTCAGGCACTTTTAAATCGCTTTTTGTGGACATTTCTTCATTCATGAGCCAAGAAAACAATGAGAGCGTGTTCAGGCTCTCTCACTTCCAAAATTCTGAAATAATGAACGCATGACAACTTTTAGTGGCCATTTTTTATTGTAGGGGGTTCTCTTCTGCTTCTGGGCGATTCATGGCCATTAGAGGGCGATTTGCGGTCAGATGCTTACTGGAATCGATGTGTCAGCTTATCAGAAGGCCGCACACTGAATTTCGCGGAGATTGAGATACCCATAGGGGAGATACATGCGATTTAGTGTAGGGGAGAC